>CM030180.1:16744681-16759681 GCA_017639675.1 Aplochiton taeniatus | reverse complement strand
CTTTGTATAAAAGGAATTATGTGAACCATTCCAGTTGCCTGTGGTCTAAGGATCATTTAATGGAGGTGACAGGCACTCTAGTCAGCGAGCAAACGTGAATTTCCACCCTCCAGCCGCGGTGATTGAGGCACACCGTCTTCCGGGAGTGCAGTAATACATGAGCTGATTCTAATCAGGGCCTGTTCCCTGCCATGTTACGGAGCCGTTACAAGCCTTCTCCCAGCCGGACACGGTGAGCACTACATCGGTGAATAATGTTTCTCTGCACAGGACACCGTTTCTATTACGCTCGGCATGCCAGGGGAAAGGGAAAGCTGTCACTGCGAATTAACCGCGTGCCAGGCTGTGCAAACACTTCGCCTATAATTGAAGTAAAAAAAAAAAAGGTAAAGCATCCCGACGAAAAGTAAGAAGAAGGAAGAGCTTCTTTGTTTTAGTAAGTCGGTCGGTTCCCGCATCATCGAGTTAGAGTTGTTTGAGACATTATGAAGCTTTTAGCAACTGTCAACCTTGTGGACAAGAGCTTACACCGACTCCTCCAGAGCCTGTTTTATTTACTCCCTCTGAGTGGTGCAGTTGTTACCCTAAAAAAGCCCCTGTTGGTATTTGCTTGCCGTGAGTGCTTTCTGCAGCCGTTTCTGGAGAAATGACCAGTTTACCTGATTATATCGACAGCTCTACTGTAAAATCTCCCGGCATCAAAGGTCAAAATGAAAATGTTTTTTTTAAGGTTTTTTTCCCCGCCGTCTTTTTTTCCCTGCGCCTCTGTGGGTTGGCGGCTGGAAAGGGGAGTAAATCTCAGAGCGGAATCACTTTTCTGACAATAATTTATAAATAATGCACGGCCTGTGTTTGAATTGAGAAAGGCTTTCGTATCTGTTCCATTAACTCAGATTAAGATTTCATCGTGATGCTGGGGAGAATGCTAGCAATATCCCTGTCTCATTTTAATGAAATTTTTATCAGTGCTTTTTTTCTGTTGTACACTCCTACTGGGATGTCTGTGAATCTGAAGCTTGGTTTTGGACATGAACTTCCCTCAACCTGACTGCCAGTGGCTCCGAAGCTTTCAATATTTTATGGGCTTCGGCTAACTCAGCCGTGAGATTCCAGCTGCAGAGATTTAACTCTAATGTAAAAATTGTGAACGGATGAAAACTGGGATGTCATAAGTAATACATCTATTCCAAGTGGGGGCATGGCTACTATACACACACACATGCAAGCACATAAACACACACACACACACACACACACACACACACACACACACACACACACGCAATACACACACATAGACACACACACATTCTCAAAGAAAAAAAAAACAGTAAACAGACAAAATAAAGGGATTATAAGTCCACTCCATTCTTCTCCTTTATGGTCCTAAAAGGAAAAGACTTGAAGCTATAGGGCTACTATACTGTGTGCGTGTGCGCGTGTGTGTGTGTGTGTGTGTGTGTGTGTGTGTGTGTGTGTGTGTGTGTGTGTGTGTCCAGTGTCCGTCCCCTCCAGTCCCCGTTCGCCAGTCCTTCAATTGACTCTTAATTGTGTCCACTCTTTCCCCCTCTTTGTGCAGCCATCAATAAAATGAGTCCCCTAATGTCCTCCTCCTGGAGAAAGGGGCATCTCACCACTTACTGTTTGTAGGCCAAAGCCATTTCTTAGAGTATCTCGGCTTTTCTCTCTCTCAAGTCTCCTAACGGATTTCCAAACATTTGGAAAATCTGTCTATTCAGCGCTAGTGTCTTAGCACATCTCCCCCCCCCCCCCACACACACACACACACACACCCGCACCACGGGAAGGTCAGATAAGATGGGCCTGATGAACTTTCCCTTTTCTTTTTCTAAAATTCCCTTTAGTCCCCTACAATCTATAGCTTTCTCCCTAGAGCCATATGTTGTCCAGCGAGCGATGAAGACTGCTCTTAATGGGCCTGATGACAATGTGCTCTTTGTGCGGGAGAAGCCGAGGAAACAGCCTCTGATGCCTGAGGGCCGAGAGGCGGAAGAAACACTTTTAGGACATAAAATGCTTATATATTTCTTCATTCCATTATAAAAGTGGGCTCTCCTGGAAACATTTGTCTTGACAGTAGTTTAGCATCGCCCCCCCCCCCCCCCCTGCCCCCAGCCTTCTAAACCCCCCCAAACTCTCTTTCTTTCTTAAAATATCTAACTGTGGAGATTCCTCTATCCTTTATGCCGGAGAATATCTAGTGCCTGAATCTCTACATTTCCAGGCAAACTGATCTGTTAGTTACTGTGCAAACTTTGAAAGGTTTTTTAAGAGGGTAGGGAGGTAAAAGTCAAAAAAATCATTTAACTCTCAAAGGTGCCTACATTCAAGTATACACTGTGAGTGTGCCTTCCTTAGAAGCAAAGCCGTGCTATCCTTTGCTGTATTTAAGGCTTTTTATTACCAATAATAACATTGGTCCTTTGGGAACTGGAGGGTAAGTGTGCCCCCTAGCATTTCAGCCCTTTCAGAGGCTAACCGTCTATGGCCAACATAATGCAAGTCTCTGTCTGCTTCTAACTGGCTTACAAGATGTAGCTACATGGTTCAGCATAGCCTATTTTACAGCGGATTGAAAAGAAAATGCCTGAGAGTGTGAAACTATATTACAGGTTTATCACTGCAAAATAATATATATATTATTCCACAACACTGGTTGGTAGATTTGGTAAACATTTACAGTTAATCAGTAACAAAAAATGTGAAAATAAAAATTACGTTTGAATGATTAGGCTACCCTACCCGATTTAAAATTTGGATTTGTAAGCAGCATCCAAAAACGGAATATATGAACACAATACTTTTATGTTTTCATAAAAATCAGAAAATATCCAATTTTAGGGCATTCTGTACTGGTTGATGTCAATGACATGATGCTGGTTTCTGTTAGGAGTTTACGTCTTGGGCTGGCACTATCTTGAAGAATCCCTCAAGCCTTAGCCAAGTAGCATTTGCAGCAGCATAATCATTTGAGGGCATTTGTAAACATACTTTCCCAGTGGCGTTACAGTGAAATATGTCACTCACATTTGTTAAACCGTTTTAGAACCGCTCTCAGCATAATACACCCGCTATCCCTAGACATTGCGTAATTTCAAACATATGGTTTGCCACAATTAAAATCAGGTTGAAGCCAGGAGCACTTCGGTGTATCAAGAGTTTGAGTGATATTTCTAATTAGGCTAATGTTGACATATGAAGGCAAAGCGGGCCACGGACAGGAGGCCACGAGAGCCTGTGTCTGGGTCAGTGTGTAAAACGCAGATGACTCCGTGTGACACCCGCGTTATCTAAAAGTCATTTCCATCATTAGCACGCGGGAGAAGGACACACATTTCCTCTGGGAGCAGACGGACAGCTCCCGGGGTTACCAGGGTTACGTGCTGAACTATCAATAACTCCCCACTAATTGTGTGCTTTGTAATTAGAAGCATAATCAATTATGGAATCGTTTGTTCTGACCCCCCCCACCCCCCACCCCCCCGAGAAAATTTGAATAGGGATTAACAAAATATGTGCATTTAAAGAATAAAAGGTATAAATATATGCAATGAAGAGATACCATTTATCTACACCCAATTTTCAGTGTGTGTGCGTGTAAAGGAGAGGGTGGAATTAGACAGTGGCTTATATGTAATTGTGATAAAAAGAAACTTGATCATTTGACCTCTACATTGTTGAACTGCAAGTGATGTGCTTAATTGTCAGCTGTCACATCCTATCTTAATTAATCCTAATAGACTATTGATGCCACACAACTGTAGGCTTTCTAATTAGGATTGCAATTTAGACCGGCTAATCTAACAGGGCAGCCCAATTACTCCAGAGGAAATGGAAAAGCAGGGAGACGATAATTGTGAAATGATCATTACAGGGCTAGAGAGAAAGAGAGAGGGAGTGTGTGAGAGAGGAAGAGAAAAAGAAAGAAATATAAAGAGAGAACGAGAGAGAGAGAGAGGGGGGATAATATAAGGTACATTTTTCCCCCAGTGTCCAAAAATAAATCAATGCATACATTAAAAAAGAACCAAAAAAAATTACCGACAAAGAACCCATGTTAAGTCATCTAATCATCAACCATTCAGGACTAATTCAATTGATTGCTGCTATCAATAGCCAACGACTCTGTTGATCATGTCTAGGTTCATATAATCTGACCCGAATCCTTCAGCTGTCACGATCTGTGAGAAAGCTGCTCAGCATGCTATGCTTTTCTTATTCTGTCAGGCTGGCAGGGGCATCCCACATGTCCTTGTGTTTCCGCTTTGATAGGGCAATTAATAAAATATATGTTAATAGGCTCTTAATTGTTTTACAACAGCAGTTTGACAAGGCGGTGGGAGACGGGGCTTGTCAGTGATATGAAATCTGTGGCCGTTCGGTCTAGCATAGCCCAGAGCCTAACATATGGTCCTCTTTCCAGGCTTAAACTGTATCACATAATAGGAGCCTGCTGTTTATTTTTTGAAAACATTAGTGATGTCATTGCCTCTCCTTTGTCTGCTGAAGACAATGGCTGCCGCACCATTCCTGTCGACCGGGGAGACACGACAGCCCATAATATGCAGCTTGGGAGGACGTATTGACAAACGCAGCATTAAATTGTTCAACTGTTCCCGTTCATGGACACAATGTACAAAGTTATTTCAGATTGAGTGTAAAAAATGTTAATGTGTAAAAGTAATTTAAAAGTTTAGTGTTTTTTCAGTAGACATATGTTTATTCATCCTTGCCAAACTGCCATTTAAAGTTAATTAAAAAATGGCTCATCTTATAAGATGAGTGGAATCAACCATATGCTTCTATGATCTATTGGGGTAAAGGGAGGGGGAAAAAAGAGAAAAATAATACTTCTGAAAGCAAAGCTTTTGGCAGTTGCAAATGAATATGCCTGCTGGTGTGTGCTTTTGTTTTCAGTTTGTTCCTTGTTACAGTAATGTCTGGAGAGCGGGTCTCTCCAGTCTTAAAATGTGGAATTGAACATAATCACACCGAATCGTATTATTTTATTTCACACGCTGTGTCCGAACTTATTTACTGATTATTATCAGGCCATGGCCTGGTTAAGAAACAAAACAAATTAAAAACAAATTACATCTACATGACTGGCATGATTTGATTTCCCCCCCAGTAATTATTCATGAAAGTGATGTCTCTGATGGATTCAAAATGACTCATTGAGCAGGTAGCATTAGCGCTACACGTCTTGCCATCAGTGTTGTTATATTTCAAACGGTTTCTGCGTCTGTGGCGGCAGTGGTGGTGGTGGTGGTGCGGCAGCACTCGGTGGGTGACGATGAGGAGGGGACGCCAAAGTGATTCACACACCCAAGGCCTGAGGGAGGCAGCAGCGATCAAATATATGAGCAGAGTGTCTCCCTCGGCAGAGTGGTGTGCTTTAAAGGCCATTTACATAGTGAAATCTAATTACCCCGGCGCTATGAGAGAGCATTTGATCTCCGTCTTAAGCATAGCAGAACGTATTATTAGGGGGGGAAAAAGGGCTTTACTTAGATGAAGGTGGCTTACGGAACAGAGGCTGCTGCTTGTACACAATCCAGACCTCCCCCTTTTTTTTAATTATTTTCCGACACAGATGAAAAGAAATGAAAAGTGATTTGTTTGTGTCCTAGGAGATAATACACCCCTTTTGAGAAATGAAAACCAAAGGGAAGGAGAACTTTGGCGGACAATTGTGTGAGAACAAAGCCTCCATCATTTTGGTCCTTTTAAAGCGGGAGTCACGAGCTCAACCAACGTTGCTTCTGTTCTCAGAGCCTTTCTTCCACACAGTGAGGTGTTTTGGACTTGACTAAGTCCAGGGCCATTACATTACACATTACAGCGATGAGTCACAGCTTTATTGCTTTATTTTGAAAAGTAGTTGGTATTATATGTCCTAATTAGCTTAACTTCACAACAATTGATACGCATCCCCGGGCAAACAACAACAACAACAACAACAACAACAGGAAAATCTTCACACGCATTCATCTTTTTTATGGTTTTGCATAAACACACATTTAATCTGTATCCTACAGCAGGACTTCTTAGAACACTCACTTGCAGTACACATTTATTTGATAAGCAATGTCACCACTTAACAATACTGTAAAAAGTTACTGTTCTAAATATCTAAAATGGGAAAATTAAAGGCTATACTCCTGAATTAGAACAGCAATTTTTGCACCTGCACTTACTGCAATAAGATGTTCTTTCAATGTTTTTGTATGTCTCTTTAAAAAGATGTTATCTCGAGATTTTTTTGTATCTTCTTATCTAGAGATTGTTGTGTGTAATACACACATACATGACATACAGTATATAGAGGGCAAGGTTATACGTACTACAGAACGCATCTAGATTAGCTGTGCATTTACCATCATATCCATCCAAATAGCTGTGCGTGCTTCAGTGTGTGTCCATGTGTTTTTGTGTGTGAGGGTGTGTGTTTGATTCGCACGTCCCTCAGTGTCTCCATGCCTTAAGCCTATTCCCTTTGTAATATTATAACAATTTCCAATACCACACCAATTTCAGACTCCATAATCTACGGGATGTTTTTTCCATTACAGGAATGACCATCAAGTGTTTTTAACTTGCCCTTCTTTTATATGACAGGATTAGATCTTTCTGAAAATAACCGCCTCAGAGAAAGGGCTGCAGTCTCCTTGCTCTTTGTTCTGTCTCTTACTGAAATGATACATAATTGTAGTCACTCCATGAAGATTTTTTAGCTCTGACCTTTAGTGTTCAATAATATAGAAATTGATGGGGAGCAGATTGCCTCCCTGGGAACCCTTTTCTTGCCTGCATCTCAATCTGCAAAGGGGCCGCCCGGTGTTTCCCTGCCGCCTCGGCCATTTTGATATTGTTGTCCCTGTGCTTTGCCCGCCGCAATTAGAGTGCTATCAGTAAAGGGGATTCAAGTCCTGGAACATTAGAATTCCGTGCACAGGATGCCTTGTTCTGGTTTGAAAATTGATGCAAAATTGATGAAACTCCTGAGCACACAGCAAAAAAAGAGAAGAAAAAAAAAAGAGAAAAGAAATTGCCCCCCTTTTGATCTTCACAGTCTTGGAATAACATCAACAAAAGCTCGGATTCCTGTAAACTTCCTCGTCGCTGCACCTTAGATTCAGCGTTGCTCACTAAAGCAGAGATTAGAAAAAGACTGTTCCGTATTCTACCCAGTACGGATCTTCTGATAACCTTTTAGAATCAGGAAAGGACAACACACTTTGAACATTTCCTAACTCACCCCCCCACAAAAAACACAATGTGAACACATTCTCCAACAGCCCTTGTTTACCATTTTCTTTTTTGGTATATTGAACTGTATTTTTGAGATTTTTTTTTTTTATACGTATTTTGTTTGTGGGACAGGGACAGCCTAACAATATGACAGTGCTCTGTAATGATATTTGCAGAGGCCTGTGGATTTGCTGTAATGGCAAAGCCCCTGTGTGGCATGCTGGTCCTTTGAATGAGAGTATTGCAAAAGCAGCATGCAGTTGGTCTTAATGGCTTCACTGGGGAACACTATCAAGGTGACTCCGCTGTTTTTCTTTCAGGGGGTTGCTAACCAGCGAGAGCCTGGTGAAGGGTGCCCCTTTCCCTCTGCCTTTAAAGCAATCTGAAATTTGGCCTCATCATACAATGCAAAGGCTGAGCGCGAGGACTCAAAGCCGCGGCAGGCAAGCCGAGTGCAGGTCCCTCCATGTTCTTCTCACTGGGCTCGCTGTGTGGTAGATTGCTCATTCCCATCACTGTGACCCACGGAACGCCACTGTGACCCGACGGAACGCCACTGTGACCCGACGGGAACGCCACTGTGACCCAACGCAACTCCGGAAGTTTCTCCAGTTGTAATTACAGTTGCTTTCCTCGTAACACAACCACAAGCCAAGCCCACCCGACGAGGCCGTCCACAACAGCAACAACTCAACGAGGTACATCCAATGCACATGCTCAAACCTTTACATACCCCCCCCCCCCCCCACACACACACAGTTTTCTCTGTACCTATTTAGACATGTTAAAAGTTTGGGTGGGATGAATCGTTTGAATTATATGTCACTTCATAATTGAAATCTCTTCATTTGTATACAGTAATTGTTCCGCGGAAATGAAGCACATTGAACTGTTTCGGTTTGGTAATAGTCACCGCTCTCAGAAACGAAGGTCTAGCCCTTTCTCTGGCTGCTCCCCGAAATGAATCAAAGCTCACGAAAACCATTGCGCATTCTGCTTTTTAAAGCGCACACCACTTGAGCCAATTTGTAAGTCTATCGCCATAACATGTCTCATGTGCTTTCCTCGCTCCCAGCCTCACCTTCCTCCCACCTGTGCAATAACGGATGCAATCAAGACACCTAATGACTTTCTCTGAAGCCCGACTGGGAGGCCTTTCAGCCCACATAATGAGGTATTACAACACGCTTACAGATAGAAATGACAGAGCTTTTCAGAAAGCACATTTTTAAACACACCCGGGCTGAAAGCAGATTGTAAATGTTAATCATTTTAGGAGCGGAACCAGGGGTGGGGGGCTGGGGGGGGGGGGTTGTCTGGGCCCATGAACCACAGCTTAAAGGGGTCCCGGCCCCTTTCTGCCAAGACATTGGTCGTTGGTACACGTTTTTCGGACCAAGCTGCAGAAAATCCAATTATTAGCTGCAACCCAATTACTTTCCCCTCAGAATCAGTGGCTCCAATCCAAGGTTGGATTTGTGGATTAGTGAGGTTTTACCGATAGCCTCCTGCTTTAAAAAAAGAAAAGGGAAGGAAGCAACAATGTAGAATTTCCTGACCGCCTGCTTTGCAGTCTTCTGGGATTTGGGGTCCAGAGGTGACGTGATCGTTGAGGTGCCTGGTGATCACGGAAGGGGGGAAGGAAGAAAGGAAGACAGGACAGGAGGGAGATGGAGAGAACAGGGAAGGACGGAGGAGTCTGCAAAAAAATGGCATCGGATCAGCGTGAGCAAAGGGTCACAGGTCAAAGTAGGTCCTGTCAATGGAGACCTGTCCGCTGACAAATTCCTATTGACTTTAGAGCTGTGTATACTTAATGCTGGGAGTTGTTTTGACGGTGGACAACACACTGCATTTGTAGGTCAATTAGGAAGGGGTGGGTGGGTGCTAAGTGTGGAGGGGGGGCCAGACCTGTCACTCAAGCCCAAGTAGGACACCGTTGGCCTTGACCCTTTAACCCCAACTGTTCACCTTTGTGACCTGTGACCCCGGGCCCGATAAATATTTCACCTGTCTGCCCAGAAAGATAAAAAAAATGCTTCAGAGGAGATTAAGATACGCATTGACTTGGACTTTGCTGTGTCGTCAGAATATCATCGATTATACCAAAGTCGCATAGAGCAAATGATTTAAGCAAATGAATAAAAAACGAAAGGTTTAGGCTGCACTCATTATTAGCGTCATACTAAACTGTGCGTTAATACAACTTGGTTAATAAGGATCTGTGGCAAATGAAAAGATGGTAGCCTAATAATAAAATAAATGCTTGTTAAAATATTTCTGACTATGTACTTAAGAATGAGATTTTCCCTTCTTCTCTCTCGGTGCTTCTGTATGGGGCAAGGGGAAAGACAGCCATTAAGTCCCTTAGTCGTTCTTTTTTTAAATATATAATAGCTACTTCAACTTCTGCTAAAGTGGGCCAAAAAGTAGCAGAGAATGAATTACTCATTAAACGAAACACTTAAATCTTCCCATTAATGAGATCCGCAAATGATATGTGCCTGCCGCTACGAAGTCTCAAATATCCTTCAGTCTGAAAGCTTCGTAAGCTTCATCAAACTAATCGGAGTGGACAGAAACCAAACAGAATCTATTCTCGAATCTCCATTTGTGAATGTGCAGAAGCAGGTGAAGTCGTTCGGCAATAATTGACTGGAAGGTATGCCTGTCTGTATTAACGTGCCGGGATTAAATGTAACACCCGTCTGGTATTCTCCCAGCCACAAATCCTATTGTGCTTAAAGCTCGCGGTAACCCGAGGTATCTCTTTCATTATTGCCTAATTAACCTGCTAATAGCCACGTCCTTACAGCGCCGCCTCTGCCGCTTCAATGATCCGCCGATGCCCGGGCTCTGCCGTAGCCGCGCAGGCAACAAGATTACAACTGTGTCAGTCAGATGTCAATGTCCTATCAAATCTCTTTATAAGAGATCAACTCCCGTCGGATCTATTGGGAAGAACAGATACGGGCGTGATTAGGAGCTTTATGTTCATGCGTATTGGATGACGCTTGGTTCAGGGCCCACACGGCCCTGGAGAGGACGTAGTCAGGAGGCACGTGACGTGGCGTCAGCACAGAGTACTGTAACAAAGACATGCAATGAGAGCCACCTTGCCTTGCTAAAGAGAAAGACACAAAAAGGAAAATTTTGCGATAAAGGTACTGGGGACCAAAACCATAAAAAAAAATCATTGTCATGGGTTGTACTTGGCAGTGTGGTTACTCCACTGCTTGACACCCTTTCTAGCAAAAAGCTGATAATAATCTACAGCTTCACAGTGTTTGTCTAGCCACTGCAATGCAATCTAGCACAAAGACAAGGCGGGAGGACTCACAGTGTACCGTTTAGTCTCTCTATTACTCATCCCAGACGAGACACTGCCATTAACTATGAGGTCAATTGAGTGTGGAGGCTCTGATTCATTGACTCATGCATGGCAGTCCTGCAACTCAGCAAAACAAATAGACGTGCATGAAAAGTACGTACGTTTCAAAAGACTGTGGCAGCAGTTATTTCAACTTTTGGAACTTGGTGCTCCCCGGGTGGTAAACATCTCAACAGAAAAGTTTCAGCCCATCAGATTCTTAACTACATGGAAAGGAATGTCTGTAGTAAAACAGGGTTATGAGCCTTAACTGCAGTGATTTAGCAGAATCACACCATTATGTCACTGAAGTCACAACAAAACACACACACAGTCACGCACACACACACACACACACACAGAGAGAGCGAGAGAGAGAGAGAGAGAGAGAGAGAGAGAAAGAAACACAGACTGAGATGCTATTTCTAATGCTGCTCAGACCTGTCATCTCCCACTGGACACCCAGCCACTGGAGCGTCTAAGTTGCTCGCTGCTCAGCTTCGGCTCAGACAAGTGAATTTACGTGTTAAGTTGGTGTCCCCCTCCCCCCCTCCCCCCCTCCCCCCCGACCGTCTCCTAAGGCCCAGCGCAGATATTCGAGTTCCATTAGGAATTTCAAGTCGAATTAAGGCGCTTGGTGGTGGATACATTAACACATGTGCTGCCGCTGTAGTTAAATGTCAGAATGGGAGTGAGTGCACGAGGAGGCCTGCGACTCAATATTCCATTAGCCCCAACCTCATGTCTCTCCCCGCTGTGGGCCTAAATAAATCATCGAGACACCCCCCAAAACACGAATCATCTTTTCACAATAATAGAAAATTAATGGATCTGCTTGGGTAAGTAAATTACACCAAGAGCATGGGAGAGCCTACATCACAGACACAGAGGAGATGAAGCAGAGTGCCTCATCGTCTGAGACGCACAAATACGAACTCAGTCGAGCAGAAAACGCTGAAATCTGAATAAAATGCTGAGGCCTCTCTAGCTTTCTAGAATCACCTTGTATGAAAATCAAATTCAGTTTGGGCTATTATTAATTCATAAGCCATTAGTAACGTATTTCCCTTACAAAAAGCCTCATACAATGCAGGAAAAAAAAGGGAGAGAAGTGTTTTGGAGAGAGGGAATTAACATTTTAGCATGACCGATTAAGAGGTGTTTTTTTAAAGAAATGGATTTAAGTGCAGGGTCTTGCAAGATGCAAACACATTAACTATTTTATGGAACATTAGCCATCTATTCAAATACACCTGAAATATATTCCCACCATTCATGCTGAAGCTTGTATACAATCTGTTTCCATTACGAAGAATTCGCGTTGGGCGAATGTGACTGGGAGACTCTTTGTTTTTGCTATAGACTATACTGCATATCATTGTCTCAATACCATGAGTATTTTAGCTGTCGCAGTGCATATGAAGATGCGTTTCACCAATAAATATTGACCCTTTACCGAGTCCAGGTTAGTAGACTTGTGTTTTCGACTCACAGCACAAGGATTAAATTCATGTGTGGCTCTTCAAGTCGAAAGATCTGGGGACAGCCTAGCATAGTAATCCAACTATTACTACAAAGTACGCTTAGACAGCTGTAGACAAAAAGACCCGATCCTGAAACCTTTCAATTCAGAGCACACTTGTTTGCTCATCATCTGATGATAATGCAAAGCCATTTTGTGTACAGAATGCGCCAAATACCCTTGTGAATAATTGTATACTCTGGCTATAATAGTGCAATTACTGGACTATATTTTTGTTATTATTATTATTTATATTTGTTTGTTGTTGTTGTTGTTGATAGTGACGGTGATGATGGGTATGCTGATGTTGACGACGTTGAAGATGGAGATGATGATACTAATAATCAACATAATCATAAGGATTTGATCATCCCTGGATTAGAACTTTCACAATTTCCTTAAAAGGGTTAGCAGGATAATTGAAATGTCTATATTGATGCGATATAGGACACACCGAATGACCTTTTGGCCTTCAGCCTGAAGTGAGCAGAATCAGCCAGAGGTGGTGCTATTTCCAATTGTGAAGCAGTCATTAACGGCATCTAATTAACATTCATAAACACCATTCTTTCTTCCTGTTCATGAATTAATCGTGCTGAAGCCAACTGACTGTTTACTTTATAAACAGAGCAAGGGGCTCGGACCATCAAGCTGGATTTTCTGTCAGTGCATTTCTGCATGAATGTGTGTTTGTATTTGTGTGTATGTCGGCGTGTTTTAGTGTGTAGTGAGGAAGAGTATGTATGTGTGCAAGTATGCATCATTGTGTGTTAGTGAGAGAGAGAGAGAGAGAGAGAGAGAGAGAGAGAGAGAGAGAAAGAGAGGAATAGAGAGAGATACATTCATTGGTGTGTGTGTGTGTGTGTGTGTGTGTGTGTGTGTGTGTGTGTGTGTGTGTGTGTGTGTGTGTGTGTGTGTGTGTGTGTGTGCTGCTTGACACAGCACGGGTTACAGCCACGTTGAGAGGAGACGCAGGACAGAGGGAGCACCAGGAGAGTCATAAATAAGTCACACAGCCTCTGGACCTTCCTCACAAGGTGCCAAGAATTGGAGACCGAGCCCTTTCATCTGATAGCCCTGCTATGTCCCGGGGAGATGTGGGGGGATTCACATGCTAGTTACATGCCTCTGTGTGTGTGTGTGTGTGTGTTTGTGTGTGTGTGTGTGTGCGCGCGTGCGCGTGTGTGTTGTGACTGTGTGTGTAAGCACATCACAACCCTCCACAGTACCAGACACAAGGACTCCCCACTCACCCCCCGCCACCTCCCCCGTGAAGCATCAAAACAGATTTTCTTTCATTTTTCTAAAGCTCCCCCTTTTTTTCAATTAGGACAGCTGTATCATGCCAGGGGCACCAGGTGAACTTGCCTCCGGTTCAAATAATGACTGCAATTAAGCAATTAAGAGCTGAGAGCAGGAGAGACCCAGCACAGGCTCTCTCTCTCTCTCTCTCTCTCTCTCTCTCTCTCTCTCTCTCTCTCTCTCTCTCTCTCTCTCTCTCTCTCTCTCTCTCTCTCTCTCTCTCTCTCTCTCTCTCTCTCTCTCTCTCTCTCTCTCTCTCTCTCTCTCTCTCTCTCTCTCTCTCTCTCTCTCTCTCTCTCTCTCTCTCTCTCTCTCTGTAGACTTTTACACAGACCGCAAATGGGAATACACCGGGGACAACACAAACATTAGCCCTGTGTGCTTTCACTGGGGCATATGCTTGGCACCCCCTCGGTACTCACGGAAGTTGGTCATGTAGAAACGGGGTAGTGTCAACCAGTGCAGGGGGCTGTAATTGTCTTAGGCCAAATCAAGACAGTGAAGCTGATAACAGCTTCATAGCCCCTCTCTCTCTCTCTCTCTCTCTCTCTCTCTCTCTCTCTCATGAATATATAATTAAATGTAGTGTTTATTTAAATTTTCATATTGGTGTAATGTCTTGCTCCTCCATGGCCTATTTGAACAGTACAATCCTACCTGAGGATCCTTCTGTGTCTCTGTGTTTGTCTGGAGTATTTCTGGCACTGTAGAAAACCAGTGCAGATTTGACATTTCAGGAAGTCCAAAAAAAAAAAAAAGTCCAACCTAGCTTCACATTCAGAAATAACATAAGTTTTTAAACTATTGACTGCACTGAAGCAGCAGACTTCAAAAGGTCCGTCTGACCTGTTCGACGTGGAGCCTCAAAAAAAATAAAAAAAAAAGTTTTCATTTTTTTTTCATTTCTCTCTTTCTTGGTATACGCGTTTCATTATTAATATGTTTTTTCTCAAGTTTTTCTCTGACCCCAGACATTAAATAAAACATTGTATGGTTCATGAAAGATTATGAAAGAGTGGAGCTAGAGCAGCGGGAGGTGTAAACTCAGCACAATTCATTCTGCTATATAATGTCAATGCCAGCAACCCTCCTCTCACCAATGGCCTGGAGGCATATTGGCGGAACTACCAATGGATGCTAAGCTTTTTACGACAAAGCTCCGATGATAAAGTATCTGCCTTTTATCCCCACTGCAAATCAATTCTAGGCCTTACAGCGAAATCCCATAAAATAACTTCAAACACCACTACTTACTCCGAAAATTTGTATTATGGCTATGTCTCTTTGAAGCCTTTTACGACTGAAGTTTCGGAGGAAAAATGATTTAAGCGTTAGCTGCTAAAACGTCAGCGTGTCAGCACGTCAAGCTGAAACCCACGCTTTTCTCTTTCCGCTGTGTTTTTGATTGCTCCTAACCACCCAGGTCTGCTGATAAAAACAAATTCTGCTTGTAAACTTAATGGCCGTGGTAAGTGTGAGTTATCTGGCATGAAAACCCTACCGGGTGCCTCAAGCTCACCTAGGCTGCTGA
>CM030180.1:16677181-16742181 GCA_017639675.1 Aplochiton taeniatus | reverse complement strand
ATAGAGAAAGCAAAACAACTCAAACAGATCATTCTGGATTTATTTCATTTATGAGAATTCTTTAATTAAAAAAATAAAAAATAAAGGCAACTTAGAAAAAAATATTTTCTGGGTTTAATTGGAGCCATAAATGAGTGAATTTATCTTCAGTGAAATGCAGGAACGATGGCAGGATAAATAGAACAAAAGACCTGAGTTTGTAGTGCTTATTAACTTCCAGAGCCTACGCATTCGGACAGCAATTCCCATGGTGCCGCCTTTCCCTGCGACAAACTAAAT
Source organism: Aplochiton taeniatus (assembly GCA_017639675.1). Taxonomy (NCBI): domain Eukaryota; kingdom Metazoa; phylum Chordata; class Actinopteri; order Galaxiiformes; family Galaxiidae; genus Aplochiton; species Aplochiton taeniatus. Next base: position 16,741,902 of record CM030180.1, on the reverse strand, counting down.
CAAATCCTAAACTCTGTCACGGAATCAAGCGCCATACACCACACCAAGCATCGGAAAGGACGCAACAAAAAAGAGTCACCCGCTGTTATGAAAAGCTTTGTCAGTAAAATGAAAAGTGAGGCAGAGCCATTTTACATTGCGTTTGCCTCTCAATTATGGATAGTGATGGTAATTAATTCAGATGGCACCAAAACACTAAACTTGTGTTCGCTCCCATTACAGTTTGGAAAGGATCAAAAATACAGGAGGTGTGTTCTTCTACAGCCTCCAAAGCCACTTTTGTTTATGGTGCTGCCTCCGAGTCCCACAGTGCCATTTAGAGAGATTCCTTTTAACGGCTGTGTTTCAGTGTTTCCGCAGCTGATTTGAGATACAATGAGGGAATGAGATCTGAATAAATGTCCTCCTGTGACGGTGGGTACTGAAGCTAAAGGCGCTCATTTATTTATTAATTTTTTCCCGCCGTTACGATGTTCGACAAACTCTGGGAGGACCAGTCAGCTCAACCCAGCTCTGGGACTGGGAAGCATCAAAACAAAACAAAAAAGAATCAAAAAAGTAATCTTTAAGTCATGATAGCTTCTATATAACAGCGTCAGCAGAAGTAGCAGCGTCTGGATGTATAGGAGTTCCATCTTGAAGAGCAGGGTCTTCACCGGGTAGGAGACCAGGGGCGTCAGGCAGGCTGCTTCCTTGGCTCAATCCCTCATTCACACATCATGCCCTATGTCTGTCTGGCTCGCAGCAACACAGCTCCAGGGTAGAACCTGTACTCAAACGAGCCTGTAAGTGCTGTTTGTTGTCAAGAAAAAACGACTACGCCAATGTTCTCAGATGAAAAATGTAGCGTCACTCCCCTTCTTTGCCTCCTTGGCCAGATTCCCGTTTCAGTAGTTGAAAATGAACACGGCGGGTTAAATAAGAGATGCAGATTGACTTGAGTGGCCATGTGCAGTCATATAGACGGGTAGTCGAGGTTTCCTGTGTTGTTTTTTCAGATCACTGCAGCTTCCATGCCCAACCCATGGTCTTGTTCCAAACATTGGTTGCTGTCAGTTTGACTTAGGACTTTGACGTGTTCCACCAGAGAGAGGGGGAGGGGGGGTTCACAGACATACATAATCCTGCCTCAGGTACACGTGGATAAGACGTACCGTTGTTGGGGAAAAAATCAAATTTTCAATGATATCCTGAGTGCAATGCGGGCTGAAAATTTTTTTTTTGTGTTAAACACAAATGGCAGATGATAAATGCTACAGTTAAAGTATTTATAAGACCAAAATGAAAACGATTTAACCTAACCCTAACCCTGACCCTAACACCAACATACCAATAATATAAATACTACCAATAAACAAAGAAACCCTAAGCGTGGAAGTACTGGAAAATAATCGTCTAGACTGGGGATAAAACTTTGTGTGGCAGGTCACATTAAATGTAATGTGTCATTGTTGGCAGAAAATAATCTACAGCATCCTCCTCTTTGCTGTTGTCCTAAACAACCCATTTGATTGCCGATGTGTTGGTCATTATCAAAGCATCCTAGAACAACATCAATAGCTCTCAGGTCTACTGTCTATTCTACTTATATGGTCTTGAGGCCCTTGTTTACCACCCTGTGTTAACAGGATATGTAAAATATACATTTTAACCAATATTTTGTTTACACCTTACAAACTATGCATTAAAAAAAGGTTCTACTGGTCAGGAGGATGGATACAAATTATAGTGTTGCTTGTGGACAACATATTGTGTATGAATATATTCATATACTGTATATATATACACAGTATATCACATTTCCACAGGAGCCACATAAAACTCCCCCCCCGCGCTCTTTCCTGCTTCTCGGCGAGGAGACGTTGGGTGGGATCTGTAAGGAGTGTGTTTGTGTGTGTGTGTGTGTGTGTGTGTGTCATTGCAGGGCCCCGTGTGTCATGGATGTTGGAGAGCTCAGTAAACACACACGTCTCCTGTGTGATGCATCAGGTTCACGCTGGGGTTGTCAAAGAAACAGGGAGGCACAGCCTTCGAGCGCCGATCACACACTACGGGATTGGACCTGTGGCACTGCTCTTCAAGTGTAACGGGAAGTCGTAACCCCCCCCCCCCCCCCCAAACACACACACACACACACACACTGGGATAAATAAATAAAAGAAATATACACAGATTTAAGTAAGATGTGTGAAGAGGTGGGAATCAAGTTTTCTTAAAATAAATAAAAATCGTGGCGCACAAGTTCAAGAGGAGCAAAGTCCCCTCAGAGTCCCCAAAGACAATTTTATGTCTTCTAACAAAAGAGGGTTTTGTTGTGATCCCTGACTTCCCAGTGGGTGGTTATGTAATCTCCAACAATAGAAAGTTTCCTCCTTCACAGTGGCAAATATGTAAATGAACAACACTACTGCTTTTCTCTCTTTTTTTTCTATTTTGTTTTTTTACATCCGCTGAGAAGGGAGCTAAATACTGGTAAACATCAGATATTACTAAAGCCAGCAAGCTTCCTGTCAGTTTCCCAAACATCCTCACCCACTCAGAGAAAATGAAGAAGACACAGCAAGATATCAGCGAGAGAAGGTGAATGTGAAAGCTAGGGGTATCTCAAACATAGAACACACACACACACACACACACACACACACACACACACACACACACACACACACACACACACACAACTCACACACACACACACATCACACACACCATCGCTGTGTGTATGACATTCTTTTCGGTTCTGGAGAGGACTGTGTGTAATGACTGCGGGTGGAGACTCACACACTGAGACTCAGGCTGTTGTTTTCACGCACATATCCTCATCCGTCACTCTCCACTCTTTAATTGAAACCATTTCCTCTGCCAACATCTCTCTGTGCGCGTCGTCCCTCATCTCCAATGGGAGAACAGAGGTGGCTCTGAGGCAGTCGCCTAGCTAAGAGGATCGGGAGGGGAGGGGGGGGGGGGGGGGGGGGGGGGGCAGAGAAAGAGAGGGGGGAGAGAGAGAAAGAGGAGGAGAGAGACAGAGAGCAAGAGGGAAACACAGAGAGAGAGAGAGGGAGGAGAGACGGAAACGAGAGAGGAGCGAAGAGCCAAAAAGTGATAGGGGTAGAGAAGACAGAGAAGACGAGAGAGAGAGAGAGAGAGAGAGAGAGAGAGAGAGAGAGAGAGAGAGAGAGAGAGAGAGAGAGTGATAGGGGTAGAGAAGACAGAGAAGACGAGAGAGAGAGAGAGAGAGAGAGAGAGAGAGAGAGAGAGAGAGAGAGAGAGAGAGAGAGAGAGAGAGAGAGAGAGAGAAAGTGATAGGGGTAGAGAAGACAGAGAAGACGAGAGAGAGAGAGAGAGAGAGAGAGAGAGAGAGAGAGAGAGAGAGAGAGAAAGTGATAGGGGTAGAGAAGACAGAGAAGACGAGAGAGAGAGCGTTTCTGCGCCTCCACTGAAGCAGCTGCTTTCCTGACTGGGTGCCTGGCTTTGGTCCAGGCTGCCTGGGACTGGGAGAGAAGTGAGACTGCCACCACCACCACCACCACCGTCACTGTCGCCTCAGAGTGCGACGGCCACGTTTAAAAGAAAATATCAAAGAAAAGAAAGAAAGAAAAACAAAGAAAAGAAAAGAAAAAAAAAGTTCTCGCTCCGAGTGGCGCTGCTGTACAACCCCCCTCGCCACTTAGGGAGAAAACAGCCGCTTGAGAGCCCTTTGATACGCGGGAAAATATGATAAGGCGTCATATTTACCCCCCCCCCTCCCCCCTCCCCCAACCCCTTCACTGAGGATGCTCGGATGAAAGTGTAGCAGGAAAGGAAAAGGGGAGGGGGGGGGGGGGGGGGGGTCGATGGTGGGGGGGTGGGGTGGGGGGGGGGCAGTGACATAACATGAAGAAGGGGGTCTGTCAGCGCAGTGACACGTCGCAGCGCCCACCATTGTCTGATTAGCACCCGCAGCGTCCCGCCATGGACAGGGATGATCACAGAGAGGCAGGGGAAAACACAACTGTCAGGCTTAGGCCACAAATCCCATTCCCATCGTTTTCCATTCCTCCACTCCTAAAAGCAGAGGAACGGGAGCGGCGGGAAAAGAAGAAGGAGGAAGAGGAGGAGAGAGAGCGCATCAGAGAGAGTAAGGGAAAGACAGGGAGGAGGAGGAGAAAGGAAGGATGGAGAGAGAAGTGCTAGACACACACACAGGGACACGCACACGCACGCGCACACGCACACACACACACACACACACACGCACACACACACACACACACACACACACACACACACAACCCCCGAAAGATTATGTTAATCTTCTCCCCTTTGTCCCCTGCGAAATGTTTTCATACTACGCCTTTTATCTGTGGACGAAGGGATGTGAACCTCTTCAGTGGCTGACAGTGGGCACTTTCTGTGTGGTTTCAGGGTAATTAGCAGCAGTATCAGGCCCTTTCTTTTTCTCTGCTCGAGCTTATGGTCTTCTTAGGACCAGCAACAGGGGATTTTCTCCCCTCGCGCACCCTCTGTCTGTCTCTCCGAGGGAGTGATTCCCAGCCCAGGGCCCTGGCCGAACTCAAGCACGGGGGCCCGGGCCCACAGCGGCCCTGGTAGCAGCAGCAGCCATCTGTCAGCGCCAGGAGGATCAAAACTCCTCCCAGGCTCTCAGCACTTCTGACAATCAAATGGACAGCTTAAGTTCAGACAGGTGACTGAATTAATTACAGCCCCATTCAATATGCGACAAGAGGGGAGAAAGTGTTCTCACTACATCTGTCAATGGATTCCCCTGCAGAGCTGTTCATATAGCTAGTGGCCAATCGCTCTTGGTCTTATTTCTCATCTTGCCCCATGTTGGTTTCATTCGTTTTCCCTTCATTCGAATCAAATTTGAACGTACACGTTTGGAGACTGTCATGATGAAAAATCATGACTAAGGAGGGGAAATGTTTATGATGGAGATTTTGATATGTCACATTTACATACATATCCAATACGCTTTGTAAACAATCTCCTTCTCTCCAAAAGAAACAAAAAATAGAAATATCCAAGCAACAGTCTCCGCTTTGTTTTGTTTTCTCACTTCTGAAAGTAAATGTGACTTTTCAATTCCTCTTGGTAGTCGTTTAGTAAAAAGGGGCGGGGGGGGGGGGGGTGTTTGTAACTGACCCCTAATCTTTTTTCCCATGGAGCGCAATTCCCGAAGCCGTTAGAAAGATTGTCTGCCAATACAGCACGAACAGCCCTCTTTAAGAAGCCGACTATAGAGGGATAGGTGCAATCCCCGGTCTGAAAGGGACCCAATGGAAGCTTACGCTCATCATATCTACGGGGCCTTTTCACACAGAGGTCAGAGGTGCTCCTCAGATAAAGTGGAGGACAAGGAGATCAGTGAAATGGAGCCTTCTGGACTCAATCACCACCCAAACCGCCCAGCAAACCGACACATTTCTCCCACAGAAGTGTTGTTAAGTCTGTAGTGTGATTTATTTTTGTTACTTTTACTTTTTGGGGGGGGTGGGAGGTGGGGTGGGGGTGGGGGGTGGGGTGGGGGGGGTGCTAGCTCCTTTTGACGTGTCTGTGTTTCCTTTTTTCTACTTGGTTCAATATTATTATTTTTCCTCCCTCCTCTATCCTCTGCTGGACGAAACCCCTTCTTTTTGTTGTGCTTTGGGGATCCATCTGATTGTCTCTGTCACGGGTGCTTTGTCTTACACAAGCCCTGAAGCACCCACAGAGGAGAGGGGGCGGGTGGAGGGGGGGGGGGGGGGGCAACAAAGCCTAGCCGAGATGCACTCAACAACAGTGGATTAGGGTCTTCTGCATGATAAAGTCGCTACCTAGGGGTGGAATTAACTTAATATGTGAAAGAATGTTATTGAGAGGGAATAAAGTGGCAAAAAGCTCTATCATTCTCTTCATAATGTCCTAATCCAGCGCCTGACACAGGGGCCTAGAGGCCCAAGCCTTTGGTAATCACAGAGATGCCCATCTGTATTCCCTGTCCTTTAAGCTGTTTAAACTTCGCCTAAACTCAATGATTGCCCCTGAGAGACCAAGATGGCATATTAACTGACGTGAAAGGAGCGAGAGGGGGAGAGAAAAATCCCCCGGCGCTCAGAGCGAGGAGGTGTCGACGCCGCCAATTTAAGTTGGCCTAAACAGATCAAGGGTGGGCTCTATGGGACTGGGAAACAACGTGACAATGAGGTAAAGAGAGGAGGAATCTCACTTTCAAAGCCTCCCCTAAACTGTTAGAGCAAACCCAATCACGGCGGATCTGAGAGACTGTGCCCCTGCAAACATTTCACCATTTCCACCTTACGCACTGCCGAGACCACCGCGAGGCCTAGGGATTCCAGGGGCGCTCCGTAACGCAGCGTACCCGCCTCCTCCTCGTTTCAGAATCCCATTTCTCGGGCCGTCCACGCCGTTACGGGATTCCCCAGACACTCCTCGGAAACGTTGATCCTTTCCCCTCTGGTTCCTCATCCGTCAGCTGCTTTGCAGCGCTCCGTAAACGTCTTAAACAAACCAGACAACGGCAACAGCAGCTATTTGGGCATGAGGACAAGGCGCTCGCAGTCTGTCAACAGAAAGGCAACAATGACTGGCAACAATAAAACAGATACACAAGAAGATGAGTTGAAAGAAAATGGGATTTATTTTATTGACGCATTAACGACTGACTCTATATTATTTGTTTAAGTCAATGGACTACATAGAGAAAAAACAAAGAGAAAAAAATACAGATTTGGAGGGCTCAGTATAAATAATAAAATAGATATATGAGGTGGGCTCAAAAAAAGAGCATGGCCATCAAGACGTGCTTATCTCTTTGGAGAAATCCCCATAACCGGAAAACCGGATCTTAACAGTGTGTGGCACAAATACCCAGAAAGTGTGAAATAATTGCATGCAACGGGCGTTGTGTGTTTTCTGCTTGGCGGAGTTTTTGCTTGAGCCCGTCATCACCTCCTACAACCTTCCTTATGAGAGCATACAGTCATTCATAGCCAGCAGTATGGGTTTGGTGGACGACCACTACAGCACAGGCCGATATATCCCTACATCTATAGAGCCCTATCGCTTTCAGTACAGGCGTGTTTCACTAAGCCTGATCAGATGAACTCAAATGAATGACCTTTGCTGTTCCTTCAAAATACAGCCGATGCAAGTATGAAGTGCTATGACGGCAAAGGGCCCTTCATAGCACATACATCCCAATTTTCCAGCATGTTCAACCGTGAGCAACCATGAACACATTGAACGCGATTTCACATTCAGCAAAGCACATGAACAACGCTTTCTCCCCCGCGCTATTCGTCCATATTGTAGACTAAATTGTGGACTAAACTGTTGACTAAATTGTAGACTAAACTGTAGACTAAACTGTTGACTAAATTGTAGACTAAATTGTAGACTAAACGTCCGCTCCTTTCTGCCGCGTGGTCAAACGAACGCGCCGTGGATCGAGGTGAACGGACTCGCCCCCCCCGCAGCCCCCAACCCCCCCACGTCGACTTGGAGGAGACGGAGATTGAGCATCTGGCCCACTTAAAAAGCGCTCAGTCCACCAAATACATAAACGGGGGGCATTTGCGCGGCAAAACCCCGAGCATGGCCGACCTTCACAGACCCATCCGCCCATTGATTCGAAAAGCAGCCATTGCTGGCGATAGGCAGAGAACGCGCTGACAGATCCGGCCGGACGGAGAGGAAATTAAATTGAGTTCCAGGCCTCTGGAGAGAGCTCCATTTAATATCACTGTCCATGTGGATTAGGGGGTGTGATGCCGCTTAACACACTGTAAACACACACATTAGCAAGGTTTCCCCCGTCACCATTCTAATCCAGCAGAAGGAGCAGGGAGAGATGTGGGTGATGCAGATGGAGAGCCCGGACCAACCGTAAGCGAGACAGGACAAACTTCGCGACATAAACAAAACAGATCGTCATTGGACTCGACGTTTAACCGGTTAAATGGACACAGCTCATCCGCTAGCACAGAACATTCAGATGTCTGTGCACGTCCATTTTCAGGTGCTCCAAAGTGATGATAAATATGCTATGTAAGCTCAAATAAGATGAATCTACTGATGGTGGAAAAAAAAATCTGGATGAAAATGTTTCCTTTTATTCACTTATTCCACTTATTTATTGAACAGTCTCCAATTCTTTTGTTGCCAGACAAAAACAACAATTTCCACGCTCATGCCTTTCAGCCATAAAACCTATTTCATCAGCCCTTCCTCCACCCCAGTGACACAGTCGTAAAGGAGGCCATGTATTTTATTGGTGTTCCTCTGGCGCGTGATTCCAGTGGCTAATATTTTGTGACTAACCAGGGCCCAGCACTGCCGTCACAGCGCGGTGCACGTCCATGCGACAGGACCCTCCTCCTGACATGGGGCCCTTAACCTGGCTTTAACACACGTACACCGATGGTGAACGCCTCGGAATCTGAGAGAGAGAGAGGGTGAATGTCACATTGGGTTTGCATTCCTTTGTCTCTTTCTATTTCTCTCCTCCTCTCTCTCTCTCTCACTCTCTCTCTCTCTCTCTGTCATGCAGAAGTTGAACTGTATATGCGATATGAAGTCTTTTACAACTCTGTAATCACAATGTGTGTCATCCTTATGCATGATGTTGGGTTTTTTGAGGTAAATTCACAACATCTAAATGCAACAACACATTAAGAATAAAGACTTAAGTTTGCGTGTGTATGTGTGTGTGTGTGTGTGTGTGTGTGTGTGTGTGTGTGTGTGTGTGTGTGTGTGTGTGAGAGCGAGATAGTGTGTGTGAGAGAGTGTGTGCAGCTTCCTCCTACAGATAGACATGGGATCTACATTGCCAATGGCTAAAAAGGGTGTTAGTGTCTGTTTAAGAGTTAAGCAAGTTGAAGTTATGTGAATAAAATGGTGAAACAAATGTTCACGCCACAATGGCCCTGGAGGGAACGGTTCAGTTTTCTCTTACATTTCCATTTTCTTTTTTCAGCCTAAATGATCCGTTTCAAACCTCTAACGTTTTTAAACAGCCAAAATGAAGATCAAACCTCTTTCACTGATGCAGGGTAGCCAAGATGGCAGTTTAACTTCTGGCCAAAAGTCTTTTTCTTAAGTTCATCCACACTGTTCTGTGAAAACAGCGCGCCTCTCGCCAAGACCGTGGCAGTCATGTGCTTCCATGTGTCATGGACTTTGTATGACGATAACACAATAGGAAGATTACGCTCTATTTTCCCCTTGACGATCATCTCCCTGCTGACACACGCCACTGCATTTCACAATAGAGAAACCCTTGCCCCTGGGCCAGTCCATTTGTTACACTTTTCCAAAGTATGGATCCCTTCCCGATGCCCCCCCCCCCCCCCCCCCCCCCCCCCCCCCCCCCCCCCCTCAGTTTCTGAGATGTCCCAAAACACAGGCAGCTACTCATACATGTGACCCGTGTCAGAGATGATGCGACGGGCGGGGGGGGGGGGGGGGGGGGGGGGGTCGGAGAGGGGGGGTGGGGGTGGGGTTGGTATAAAGCGAGCAACGATTCTGTTCCGAGCGACCTCGACATTCCTTTACCTTCCGTGTCTGCTCACCAGAGCCTTAATGTGATGGGAAGTAATGGCAGGAGTCTGGGAGAAGGGAGAGAGAGAGAGAGAGAGAGAGAGAGAGAGAGAGAGGGGGGGGGGGGGGGTCGTCTGGAAAGGAAAGAAACAAGTTAACAGAATAAAAGAAATGACCGCAGGACAGCAAATACGGGAAAGAAAGCACCCATCTCTAACTGACCATTCAAGCCCCATCAGAATCATATTTTTTCCACTTCATGCTTGGATTCCCAATGAACCTTGTTTCCCTCCGTAAACAAAACACATATTTGCAACGGAAAATTACAAATAGAGGGAGAAGTGAGCGTTACACTCAACGCTTCGGACACCGCGGCTCCCTCAAACGGAGCAAAACAAGGGCCTTTATATCTAGTTTACGGACAGAGTGCACTTCAGCATGGCTAAGTGCTCTTAGACGGGAGGGGGGGAGGGGGGGGGGGCGTTCGCTATGGAAGGCGGCGCCCCGATGCATCTTGACATTTCTTCGGCCGCGATTTTGGCCAGATAGGGACCTCAAAGACAGATGCGAATACCTCGAGAGACAAGCTTTAAAGAGCATTAAACAAATACATTTTGGAATTTCCAACCATAGGGTGTCACGAATGTATTTTCCTGAAACAACTGCAGTGGTGACGCCTCCTGCAATTTTTGATGTTTATTGGCCATAATGCTGCCTTCTTGTTGAACAGTTGGAGACGTAGCGATAGCACATGGCACGACAACTGGAACGGAATCGCATCTGACACGTGTATATATATTCCAAGTCCGATATATAAATAGCTTAATAAATGTTGTGCTCTCCCACTCGACACTGCTATTACCCCAGAGAGAAATGAAAGTAGACAGTTTTTGCCCTCTAACTCTTTCTCCCGATACTCATGGGATGGATGCAAGGTAGGGATAGGCGTGGTTCTTCTCACCGAGCTAAATAAATAAATAAAATGGAGACGGTTCGTTTACCTTTGTGAAAACATTCTTTTTGTCTGAAGCACCTAAACTTCAGCGACAAAGTTCACTTCGTCTTATCTGTAACGGACGTTCTACAGTGGGGGAGACTTCAACCGCCTATCAACACCTCTTGATAGCCTGAAGACAGCAGTGAAAACGGTATGCAGTTGGAGAAGGTCAATTAGCTTATTACTGCTTATCTAGTTAAAGGTGATTTCAGGCTGTCAACGTTGGATGTTCATGCCTGATCTCTACTCGACATTTGGCAATGGATGTTTGTATAAATCATTCCTAAAGTCTGTAAATGCATTTTTTTTAAAAGCAGACTGTGAATGACCAGAATGGCAATGATGCACGGCTCTGTGAGGAGAAACTATTATAACTGTAAGATATACAGTATGTTGTTACAAAATAAACAACATAAAGAAATATAAAGAAAATCTTTAGCAATTGTTAAAATGCAAATATATGCACACACGTATATACATATGTATGTATATATATATATATATATATATATATATATATATATATGTATAAAGAGAGAGAGAGAGAGAGAGGGAGGGAGGGACGGATAGATAGATGCAGATAGATATGGTATTGTATGTAGATAGATAGGCAGATAGAAAGACAGATATACTGTATACATACAGTATATGGCTATGCAACTAAAGTGAACATAGTTTAAATTTCACATATATTATAATGTAAAAATGTACAGCCTATTCCTCTAACCTTTAAAGTCATCACAATAAGCCTATAGGTTTTCTTTTTGTAACATAATAGCCTATACAGTAACACTGTTTTCCAACAATTCCTCAAGCAGCATCAACTTGAATCTATGTCAACGGGCTGCCTGTATCTGTACTGTGGTGGAACCAGCGTATACTTCAACAGCTTGTGACACACCAAGAATAAATGGTGGCAAGGTGAGGAAAGGGAGGAGGAAAAAAAAACAAAAAAAAACATGGCAAAACAACTCGAGCAACACCTGAGGATATAGGCCACAAAGAGATCGCTTCACTGGCACTGACACTGACGCTGCTGCACCGTTGAACTATTCCCTTTTGAGAATCTGCCCATGAGCTCTGTTACATTTGTCTCATTTCAAATTTACCAAATATCATATCACAGTACAGTGTTTACCGGCAAAGCGTTTCTGTTTGGTAGATTTAAACACTTAACAAACACCAGTCATGTATGCAGACTGTTTGCATAAGAGATTTTGGTCTTTGACTGGAGCGTGGTGTGCTGTTGTGCTCTGGGTATGATTTCAACACTCAGCCAGCCAGCTAATTCCTCTTCATCAGCCACATACTGTTCTAATGAATACGGAAATGCTCTGTTGCATAGATGAGCCGGTTGTGTGTGTGTGTGTGTGTGTGTGTGTGTGTACATGGGTGGGTGCACGTGAGTGTGTGTGTGTGTGTGTTAGTGGTTGCGGGAGAAGGGCCGACTGGTTTGAGATCGCAGCAGATCTGTCCACAACGCTAATGATCAGCCCTAATTGAATTTGGCTAATTAGCCCCACGGACGGCTGGTGGGTTTTGCTGCTAGCGCCGCGTACGCGACGACTGCAAAAATGGAGCCGGTGCTATTTCCCCCCCAAAACCCTGAGACATCTTGAAGTGCAAAAACATCTCCCCCCCCCCCCCCCCCCCCCCCCCCCTCCAACCCTAAAGGCTCGTGGCGTCCATGTTCATGGCACCCAATATAGGTTAAGGGAGACTCACTCTCACGGTTACAAGAGGGAGCAGCCAGTGCAATTTAAATTCTGATGACATTTACTGTCAGGGTGTATTAGCACACACTTGTCCTCAGCAGCGTGGGCCTTACTCAGCAGCAGTAGGCCTAAGGCTCCTTAAGAAGACGTTACGGGACTCTCCTACCCACAAACCCCCCACCTCCCCCTTCTCTCTCCAGCTATCTCTCTTTCTCGCTCTCTGCACCAGTCTGAGGCAGCAATCTGGTTGAGACTTTCATGCCCTCGTCCAACAAAACACACACACACACGGACACACACCGACACCCACACCAACACCCATAGGTCACTATTTCGCCTAATGCACGGGAAGGCATAGCCGGGTGGAATGTCATGTATACAGGTCAACTCCCCTCTGAGCAGCCAGACACGTTCAGAGCAGATTCAGGGGGAAATGCCCCTTTCCTCCTGCCATGCCACGCCACAACACAACACGGAGACACTGAAGACCTTTCTTTGTGCAAACTATTAAGGTCAAGGTGTTTTCTTTTTTCTTCTTTAGTTGCTTCTGTAAGGCACTCTCTTTCTACAGACCTCGGCCCAAAAAATTTTTTGGGGGGGTGGTACGTGTCATGTTTATGTAAACGTGAGCTTATGATTACAGTCGTGGCACATGTGTACTTAATAGTTCACGCACATTAGTGCGTGTGTCTAGTGTGTGTTAGTAATATGTTTTAGTATCTCAGCTCTCTGATGTGTAATTCTGTGCGTGTGTGTGTGTGTGTGTGTGTGTGTGTGTGTGTGTGTGCCCATATCACTTGAAATAAAGTGTATTAGACAAGGACTGAACACAGCTAGGCTTCAAGCAATGACATGACCTTGAATGAGTTATTCAATCCCAATCATCAGTCTCAACCAGGGGCAAGAACCGTTGGGAAAACAAGAGCCCTTTTAAAATGTAACAGAGAACAATTACTGAATTATGGGTGGCAAATGTAAAAGTCTGTGTTTGGAGATTAAAAAAGCTAAATCGCTCCCCAGCGAAGACAGAGACAGAGATGTCAAAGTGTTGCTGTCGTTCTCTTTCGTTTTTCAAAAAGCACATAGCGTTACGTCACAACTCACAGTGCGTTCAGAAGTGTAAGTCAAGCCAGGAAACACTCAGAGAATAAATAAGCCCACTGATTAAAGTCAAATGTCTACTTGTTATTAAGGACAATTCAGAGGTACAGTGCTACAGTCGTAAAAAAAAATGAAAACAGAATGTCTTCCTGTTCGCCCACAACGTGTGACCCAAATGGAGGATATCAACTGAGCAGAACGGGTCCTCTAAGCGCCCGCGTTAGAGCGGTGACAGGTCCTTGGGAGATACACAGAGGCTGCTTGCAACACATGTCATATATCATAGCTTCAATCTGTACCCCTACCAATACCTGCAAGCTACAAATGCGTGCTTCTCCTGTCATTTCTGTAAGCAGAGGCGAGGGGGGGGGGGTTGAGGAGGTTCGAGTTAAAAGCCAAGCTGTTACTGTTTCTGCATTTAGTCTGTTTGTCTAACCTACATTCATCCCATTGGCGTAGCACAGTGGTATCATCCTGCGTTAGTGAAACGTTTCCACACAGCCCAACACACACACTGAAACCCTCCACTCTGTGTCACGTTAGAGTGTCCATACTTTGCTAGCCATGAAGGACAATGTCTTTTTTTCCCCCCTCCAATTTCTACTGTTTGTCCCCTTTAGTTCAGTGATGGTTGTTCTCCTTTTTGGTCACACATGATAAGTCAGGAAGGAGTGATCCACTAGGAGCAGAAGATCTCCGACACGTGACTGAGTCAAAGCCGTCAGTTAACCAGGACTGAATCCACTTAACATGGAGCAGTACTAGTCAAAGCTACTCAAAGCAGGAGAGAAGGGTGAAGCGTGGCCTTTGACTGGAGTTACTACTAGTTCATATTCTCGTATGTTGGACTCACAAGCCCCAGACTAAGGAAATATATGGAAGAAGTTATTTTTACAGAGAAATCCAGACTGGTTACAAGTAGATTGTATTTCCTCGTGCAAGACTGGACAGAAAAGGGGGGAGCAAAACGTTTCCCAGTATTTCAGAGACAAAATCAGTGGCTACAGTCCAGTGCAGTTTAAATATGGATGGCTGTTTTGGTCTGACAACCAATGGTGAAATCCAACATGGTGAGGTTATATCAGGCACATCAAAATACAAAAGCTGGCCATTCATTTCAGCTTTTTTATTTACTGAATACCCTTGAACAAAATGAGACGAGGAATTGATTTATCATTAAAATAGATTTAATGATTATCTAAATATCAGTGAGTGGGAAATCCATTCTTACTGCTCTCTTCAATTCATCTGGAATATAAAGGTGTCCCGCTGGCTAATTTCATGCAATGGCTTTTTAGCCATAAATTCAGAGCAAACTGTTCCTCAATGCTCCATAATATGGCTTGTATTATTATTTATAAAGTTTAAGTTCTATAAAAAATAGCTTAAGGAGTTGTCAGTAGTAAGATTTCTTGAAATGTAATGTCTTACGTTTCCATGTTTTTTCTATCACGGGATATCAAAGTAGTAGAGAAATTGATTATGTAATTCTATTGCATGCATTTCAAATGGCATGCCTTTGGTAAGCACTGAAACACTGATACATAAAGTTACTTTAATGTTACAAAAGAATTATACTTTACGCTTAATGTAATATAGTTTCTAAACAGACCGAATGGCATTGTGGAGATCCCATGGGGAAATTGATGATTAATCACTCTCGCTAAGCGATGAAGAATGTCCAATCCGATCTGATCCAATCCAATGACTACATGTGAATGCAAAAGACTACAATGTGTCAACCTATACTACATCAAAGGGATTGGAATAAAGGTCAGCATCATCTCAAGACGAGGATCATTTCCCCGTTATGAAATATACTTGAAGGCCTTTTGTGAGAAAGAAGCTAATCGTGACATTTGCTGCTAAGGACAATTAAAGTGCTTTCGAATGCAACATCTCCCTGTTCATCTCCATCCGGCGGGGGGAAAAAATAAAAATTCTTCTTAACAGTCCTGTCTCAGGCACCACCCTTTTAGTTTTAATTAAAGGTTTGAGTGACATCATCATCAGCACATGTCAGACAGCTATTATTCCCTGGATTTTAATCTAGTTCCTGCCACTGGAAGAGGAGCCACCACGCTGGTTCCTTTAAGTGCAGCCGTCGCCGGTCAACGTGACGCCCCAGCCCTCCCCGCGTCTCCATAGGGGGATTTCCAAGTCGAAAGTGGAGAGAATTGGCAGGACTTAAATTGGTGGCATTTTGTGGTCTTTAAAGAGAAAGGGGTTCTCATTAAAAACCAAGCCAGGGGAAGCCCCTCAAGTTTTCTTCATCATTAGCCAATGTAACAGTAGATAAGAGAACTACAATAATAGATCTGGGTAACTCATGTTGTCAATTTGCAACTGATGGAGCCGCACGCTGTCCACCCCTGGATTAAGACCCCCACGCCACACGCCGTCCTCCAGGTTTTTAATGAGTGTCGGCCTAGGATAAGTTCACCTCGCACAGATGGTCATTGCTAAGATATGTGCTCGAAAGTTTTTTTTTTGTATCTAGCTTTTTTTCCCCCCGGACGTCAGCTCTTGCTGCTTTTTGCTCGAGTCACTCCACTCAAGTTTTTCACACTACTGTTATGACTTTCTTTAGACTTGCTGTGAAATCTCAGGATACAGCTAATACACTTATTTTGTGTTTATTATGTGTTGTGTATCCATTTAGAGGCTGAAATGCACTCGAAAAGCAATGCCATATTTACTGTGTAAATACAAGAGAATTTGAAAAAATATATATGTTTCATCAAGTTGAAGTGTCGGGTTGAAGTATTCAAAATAATACCCAGCATGGGTACATCCTTGGGTTTAATTGAACTGAATTAAGAAGTTTAGGCCATCCAATCACATGTGGTTGAATTTTCACACCTGGAAAGGTCAATTCTTGAACATCTTGTCCTCTGATAATGATACATACATCATGACCGGTAATTCTTTTTTTTACTTAAAATGGAATCACAATGTCCTATTTTATCTAAATGAAACACCTTCCGAAGAAGAAAAACGTATCCAATCTTACTGGATGTAAATTATGCCTTCCTCTTTGGTATAACATTAACAAAGACAAAAAGAGGGAAACTGTGTGTGTGCCAGAGAGGGTGGTGGGGGACGGAAAAAACGAGAGAGAGAGAGAGAGAGAGAGAGAGAGAGAGAGAGAGAGAGAGAGAGAGAGAGAGAGAGAGAGAGAGAGAGAGAGAGAGAGAGAGAGAGAGAGAGAGAGAAAGACACAGAGAGAGAGAGAGAGAGACGGAGAGAGAGAGATTAGGTGTATTTAGTTTTAATATGCACAAACTGAGACAATTAAATTTTTTTTCTAAGTGAACTAGCTATGTTTTAATTGAGCCCGAGCTACAGTAATAAGAAGTTCATTCAAACATTTCAGCCACAGTGAGTTTCAACTCTTGCACTTAGGCCAAATGATTCCACTCGTTTTACCATAAAATTGAAATCCCCCCCCAACCCCCCCAAAAAAACAGATCAAAAAGAAAGCGGTAAAAAAATAAAAGAGCCACACAGTAGTAGGGACACACATACCAGTAGCTGTGGTCAAGGGTTTAACAAATTAGCAATGCTCAACTGGAAGGGAAGTGCCTTGCTGTGACCGGCACACCAGTGTCCCTTCTAATCGTATGTAACATCTACCTTTGGAACGTAACCCAGGGACTTTACAATGAGCTTAACCCCTACTTTTATATTGCACCCAGCAGGCTTTCCCCTCCATGTTGGCCACTTTGAACACTATTTTGTTATTCTGACTCCACTTGGTTTTAAAATCCCTCGCTCCCTGTTTCTTTCTTAAAACTCACTTCACAGCTATTTGATCTTTTCTTTTTTTTTCTCTTTCTTTTTTTTCAGAATACTGCAGTCACTTCTGACGTGGCTGTGGTTTCACGGGCAGAGACGGAGCGATTGTCCAACCGACAAAATGAGTTTTTAGGACTCTCCAAACTGTCAGGCGTGTCTCGTCGTGGACTCTGTCTTCTCATTTCTACAGATTGCTGACATGAGAAAACGAAAGCGTGAAAACTGGGTTTTATTGTCTAGGTCTAGCAGGTTACTCTGTCGAGGGAGAAACAGTAAGAGACTATTGGAGTAAAGAAAACGTCCCTCCTACAGACTCATTTGATATCACACAACAGACTTTGGCCGGTGGTTGGGTTTAATTTGGCAGGCGGCGTGGTGCGGTGCATTTAGCCAGGGCTGAACTTTCCGGAAGCCTGTTGCGATCCACTGAGGAAACGTGGGAAGGGGAGTTGGGAGACTGGGATGTGAATTAATTTAACTCTGTACATAATTCTGTTTCAATGGCCTCCTCTGTCCCCGAGCGGAACCTTGAAAAGGAGACACAGAGTTCGATTGCCCAATATTCATCTCTATTTTTCCCCTGGATAGGCACAATATGGCGGACTTAATTAACTTCTCTCAAAGGTGAAGCAGTGCGCACCATCTGCTGTGAGACAATCAGATTTGTATGCCTCTCCCAATAATCCCGTTACTCTATTTAGGCAGAGGGAGAGAGGGCAAAGAGAGAGAGAGAGAGAGAGAGAGAGAGAGAGAGAGAGAGAGAGAGAGAGAGAGAGAGAGAGAGAGAGAGAGAGAGAGAGAGAGAGAGAGAGAGAGAGAGAGAGAGAGAGAGAGAGAGAGAGAGAGAGAGAGAGAGAGAGTGAGAGAGAGAGAGAGAGGAGGAAGAAAATCAGAAGAAAAGGCAGGGCATCATCGAATCGTATCTTACTCTCAGAAAGTCATCAATAATCTGCAGTTACGTTGCCAATTGTGTTTTGTTTAGACTTCTTAAGTTTCACAGCTCCAAATTCAAATCTAATAGAAGAACTGCTGCAGCAAAGTCTACCCCAGAACCCAGAGCGAAAAAAGCCAGATCCGTAACTATTATAAATGAGTTACCTATTATGACAACCCATATTTAATTCTTTAATATGTCTTCAAGGACCACACATTGCAATCAAGGACTTGGTGAACTTGCCCTAAAGACAGGTCATTATTTGATCTTTGTGCATCTTAATCTGATTATCTCATTGTGGAGGTAAACTTCAGACCCAATCTTGTTAGCAGCTGGCCAAGATGGATTAGGAGGAAAGCCACTGAGGTGGAAAATGAACTGAGCAGTTCAGCTTTGGCCTTGCTTCTCTTTCAAGATCCTCACGACCACTACTTCAGCTCTTTCTGCTTTTCTTCTGCTAGCCCTTCAAACGCGATATTATCCTCCCATAGCCCCCTGGACACCCCCCCCCCCCCCCCCCCCCCCCCCTCTCTCCCAACCTCTTTTCTTTACCTCCAATGCCTTAACTAAGTGAGGACAATGGGGCAATCCTGACCTCTTTTAAACAGACCCAGATTTCCAGCCATTCCGTGTTATTAGAATATGTTCCATATGAGGGGGGGGGGGGGGGGGGGGGTGAAACAGAAAAAAAAACTTTGCCTTCACTTAAAGAGCTAGTTAACTCCTGTGAGAAGCTTTATTTCCAAGACGTTTTCCGAGGAATTGAGAGCAAAATTAGCCACGGTTAACCCCATAGGTTGAGAGAGGTATGCGGCGTTCCTTCGATTCTCGTCTTAAATGAAGAGGGGTTTGGTTTTCTGCCTTTTCTTTTTCCTTTCCTTCCTTGAATTATGCAAATGCCCTAAGATGTGTGGTCCCGCTTGAGACACTCACAGTTTTGCTTGTGGTCTTATTGCGGCATTGAGTGCTTTTACAGTGAATGCACACCATAGTCCAGAGCACAAAAAGTCTCCCTAAAGGCTGAAAAGAGTTCAAAGCATTCAAAAGACAAAAAGGACTAAGCTGGGATTTTTTTTTATGTACACTGCAAAGAAGAATGAAATAAAAGTTCCCTATTGGTGGGCGTTATGACGTTGGCGTGCATATCAAAGTATTATGTTGCCACAAAAAAAGGGGTGCTGCATTTTTGTTTTGCGCACCATATGCAAAGCAGTAAATGGGAACAATTTAGAAAGGTGGCGATTTTTCCAACACGAAACGCTGAATGCTCTTTTTGACACGCCATTGAGGGAACAAGGAATTCAAAAGGGGTTATATTCGATCAGGTTTTCTGCCTCAATGGGTTCTAATCACTGCTAACGTATTGAGCACCATACAGAGCAGAGAGCTTCTTAGGGGGCTAATCAGCAGGTTTTCTCCTTATTATCGCCTGCTATCCGAGGGAAACAGAGCACAGAAGTACCCCCTTCTATTGATTATCCAGACTGGAATTTAAATATTAATACACTGGACCGAGCTGCTTGGCTCAGTCTCTTGAGCTCGGCTGCATGGCAAAGCACTCATTCCCCAGATTAAAACACCCCTAAGTTTTCTTTAAAGCGCAATCCTGCTCTCTTTTCAGCGTTAAAAAAAAATCTTCAAGGAGGGGTGGGGTGGGGTGGGGGGGGGGGGTGAGAGGAGAAAAGAGCCGTTCGTTTTTTTCTTCTCGGGAGTGAATTCAAAGGCGACAAGTTTCCTTCGGGCCTTGGCCTCCTAACGACGCGAGGATCACACGCAGCCTCGACCATTTGACCACCAGTGTCTGCAACAGAGATGGGGGGTGGTGGGATAACATGCCCTTTAAACGCACTCTTAACTACGACAGAAAGATTCTGCGATCGTTCAAAACAGGCTAAAAACCCAATCCGAAATGACCCGCCATTTTGTGCTCGCACGCCAATTATTATGTTGAGTGTGACCGGGGTAAATTAGTATTTTGAGTTGAACTGAGGTCAATTACGGAGAAAAGGGATGTGCAGTAGATCGAGCCAGGTTTGTTGTGTGTGAAACAACACAAGGCGTTCGCAAAGTGAATCAATTGCTGGCTAAAGTAGCGTGATGATGTAAAATGTAAAAGAAAAAGCTATAACGTTGGCGCTTCCTCTTTCTCACTGCATCATATCATTGTGGCAAAAAACAAATCTGGGGCCGCTCGACCCCTCTGAATGTGAGGGCACACTGCCCCTCGGGGCTCCAGTTCCACACGGAGGGGACATAGGCGTGTTGACATCAACATTGGCGGGGGTTGCACCACGGTCAGCCCAAACACATACAAAGTTGTGGCCCCACTTGACATGGAATTGGTGTGATGCTACAGAGAGAGAGAGAGAGAAAAAATCCCTCTCCCTCAGACCAAATTACAGTGAAGATGTTTTTGGGATAGAATATGCGTGTTTGTTGTGTTTTTATGGACAATTACAACAAAGGATGACAAATGAATTAAAAACGATCGTCGAGGGATTTTTTTGGTACAAATTTGAAAACAGGAATAAACTATAAAAACTAAGATTTTCCTTCGTCCCACCATTCTCTGAGACTTGAGTCCATCTCCGAGGGAGTGACAGTCCGGCCCGATCCTCTAAAATAATCCCTCTGCCGCCATGTAATAAAGAGATCAGCTCAGAGGACTAGACAAACAGTTTAGCATGATGTTAAGTCCCTACTTTATAGGCCAGGAGAGATGTCCATTAATACAACCGCCTTGATTTGCATTCACTCCTGCGGAGGGTTGAGCCGGAGAGGAAGGTGACGGATCTCCGAAGGCAATCAGTTCACTTCACACGCGTAGGATAGGCCCAAAAGATACACACACAGGGGGGCTTTGCCACTCTCCATGCGGTAGATTGGGCCTATCATAGGAGGACCTTTGCTGAATTAAAGAAGATAAGAGCCTACTTTTTGCCTCGAAGAAACTCCATTTTAATTTACGGATTTTCTTTCCACGTTGCAATCCTCTACACAGTATATCTATGGCATACTGACACAGAGATGAAAATAAAAAGGATATACATAATCGTTGCATTGAGCGACAGCAAAAGGCTCCAACTGATTCCAAGTTTGAACAATGGAATATGGACTCTCGCTCGCTCTCTCTCTCTCTCTCTCTCTCTCTCTCTCTCTCTCTCTCTCTCTCTCTCTCTCTCTCTCTCTCTCTCTCTCTCTCTCTCTCCCTCTCTTTTTCTCTTTCTCTCTTTCTCTCTGATGAAACAGTCACGCAGGGGCCTCTCCAATGCATGGTAATGTGCCAGCAAAGGTCATTAATGCAAAAGCACAGAGGTCATTAGCATCGCTCCATGGTGTAGCGTAAAGCAATTACCTCCCAGGATCTGTCTCCTGTGACTGCTGGACTGTCTGTCCTGCCCCCGTGGCTATTCCCTACACGTGTAAGGTCAGCTAATGACGCCGGACAAAGATGTCTGACCACGGGTGTCGCATGCTAGGGTTGATTATCCCCCCCCCACCCCGATCACCGACACCTCTTAATCAGCGACATGACAGACATAGTTATGGATTTTTAAACATACTCTGTGGCTCATCAGCGAGGACGCGTTCATAATGTTGGTCATAGATCTATGTTCAACTAAGGCAAAGACCCGAGGTTTAACTTGAAACTTTGTGATTGTCATTGAAGCTTGAGTTTATGTATACACTGGATATGTATACTTTGTATGTATGTGTAGAGAGGGAGAGACAGAGAGAGCGAGAGATACAGAGAGAGAGAGAGAGACTGTATTAATATGAGTCAGAACCAAGTGAAAGTGCCTTCATAATAAGATGATACAAACCAAGATATCCTATTTTATAGGCACTTGTTGAAAAAACAGTTTACACTGAACGAAGAGACAATAATATACGGCATAATCCACTTACAAACCAAAAACACACCTCCCTGCTCAATTTCAAGTATGAAGTTTTTAAAAAACATTGTTTCACCTTGCTTAGCTCACCTCCACGAAAGGGTCTGTTGTTATTGAATCCTACTTGTAAGTGCTTCCATAATCATTCCCAATCATGCTCGCCGGTCTGAAGGATGGGCAGGCTTCGTAGTCTGTCATTGCTCTCGAGCGATCTCATTTGCTGAACATTTGCGTCGCCTCGCATTGGCCTGAGCATCAAGGGACGCCATCGGATCAAAGTCAAAGAGAACACCGTACAGAAGCGCTTAGGAGAAAACACAGAGGCGCGTTGTTAACATCTCCGTTGCCTAAAGAAAAAAAAAAACAGGACTAGGAAAAGGGAATGACGGAAGTGACAGTTTAGAACTACAGTGACAAAGAGGGATAGAGGTGGGGGGACGGCGTAACGGGATGCAGTTCCTCACTTCCAACTGATGCTTCTCCTTCACACAACTGGCATCCCCTCATTCTTTGTTTTTTCCTTCTTCTTTTTTTCTCGGAGATGTTTGAATGATGCTTGCCACCATCTATCATCGGGTGGACATAAGGGAGGGGGGTGGAGGCAGGAGGTGTGTGCAGAGGTGACTCCTGGGGGCTCATTAGCCCACCTATTAATCTGTTGTTTGACCCTTACGAGAGAGGAGAGCCCTCCCCACTCCTGACCAAGACCTGGAACTAAGACGCTGAGGGTAAAGAGGGGGGGGGGGGACGGGGACGGGGGGACGTGTACACGGAGGAAATGTCTAGGGCTGAAACGCGGCCGTGCTTCTTGCGGCTGCACGTGTGATAACAGGGGTATTATGGTTATTTGTGAGGGCGGCATATACGATGAGGTTTATTATAAAGAGGGGGGGGCATGACTGTTACTTTGAACACTGTGCTGTTCACTCCAATGTTGACCGACAAAGCCAAGATGAAACATAATACATTTCTCATGTGTTAACGCAGATTTCACTGCGGTAAGGGACCTAATTCCATTCCACTCGTTCACATTTTCAAAATATACATTCCCTACAGTAAAGATCTGTCAAATACAAACACTGTTTGTCCTCACTAAAAAGCTTTGAATACAAACTCTGAGCAAACCCTTTTTGTATACTTAATCTTGACATGGTTAGAGAACAGTGCAAACAAACAAGGTGTCGCCAGTCTAGATAGATGGGAGGTCACATGGGAGTCCCTCTTGTCTGTGCGTGTCTGTTTCACCTAAATGACCATTGTGCTATTGGAGTGAACTGCCTATGTGTAGGAATACATACACATAGATTTGACTTGACTTGCCTATTTCCTGTGCGGGGTCAACTTGCCTGCCTGGTGATCTCTGTTTGGAGCTTCAGGTGCCGAGCTCAGCACTTTGTCGAGTCCGAAACAATGTCATGCCTCGGAGGGTCCGCACGTCTCGCCCTGCCCCGCGGTCTGGCAGCCGCACAGCTCGATTAAAGCGCCTGTCCGATAGGCAACGAACGGCAGCGACAGGCGTCACAGAGCCTTTCCCCATTACCGCCGTGATCTGCGGGCACTTTAGACATCGGGGAGATGCACTTTGTCACACCCTGGCACGGCTCCGCGATGTAAACGTGGCGGTTTGATTGGTTCGTTTGATTTTCGAAAACACACAAGTAGTGTCGTACGTTATCAGATCAATTTGAGTTGAATTGAATGATGGGGCAAGTTTACAATAGGCTTCGTGTGAGGCTTTGCAGAGAGCTATGAATCTGTGGTGAGTGCGAATTTATTTGAAATGACAAATCATTATATTCGGATGTGTTAAGTGATTGCAAAAGCCTTGCACTCTGCAGATTGTAAATCATCCCCTGCAACAAAGTACGAATTCAAAAGTGCTCACCTGAATCTTTTTTGATTTGATGTGATTACTTGCATATGTGTATAAGTATTTGGGCCCCATATGAGTACACCTTCTAACGAATATCTGAGGTTTGGCATTCTCGGTATCACAGTTTGACCTTTGTGGAAGACAACCGGTTCTTTCAGGTTCAGGTCTTCAAGTTATTTTAGTATGTATAATCAGGTTAAAAGAAACAATTATGCAAACATAATATGGAAATATATGAATACTTCAACGCCTTCCTTGACTGATGACAACTTTACGTCAGTTTTATGGTTCCATCTTTGTATTTACCCATAAAAATGAATTGTTTATCATTTTCTGCATGTATTAGGCCTACTATATTCAAAGTTAAAAAGGGTATCCTGCCTTTCTCACCTTTCACATGGACGTAGTGTTTTTTCTCCAATGTCTCATTTAAATATCAAAATACGGATGGAATAGACCCACCTTATTGGTCGTTGTCGATGTTTCAATGGTAACGGGATAGGTCAAGACATGGCGGATGGATATTTGTAGAACGTGATTGGCTCCTGCTCTTCTCATCCCGTCCTCATGGTATTGGTTATAGAACACGATGACTGTGAACTGTGGATTTCCAACTGACTCTGGCAGAAACTTTGGTCTTTGATTCCTGCCTCAGATGGCTGGAATGAAAGGGACAGTGATACATATTTCAAGGCCCAGGGCTCCACAAAGGGACTGAGAAATAAAGAGGTATAAACCTTTGAACTAAACAAAGGTCCATCACCCACACTTCATATCACAAGTGCCTGTGTATCCCCCCTTGTACAGAAGGGGGGGGATGTATGGAGGGCAGAGAGGGGGGGACGGACGGGAGGGGGTTAGAGGACCAGCATCCAGCATGCCCCTCACTGACAGGTTGTCTGAGTGTTGTGTGGATGTCCATCGAACCTCTCCTCTTTTTTTCTCTGCCTCCCGTTCGCCTCTCCTCTCAGTCGCCATGGTTCCATCTTTCTTCTACTCACCCCACCAGCACATTTTTTATTTGGGAGGGGGTTTAGGGGATTGTCCGTGAAAGGCCTCTATAACTCCTGAGTCACCCCATCTGCAGGCCTCTTTGAGTCTGACCGGGGGCCCTCACGACAACAGTCAGCGTCGGCTGCATTAAGTTGATTAAAGTGGCCGTGGAACACACACAGGCACTTGTGCTCTCACTGCACGGGCGAGATGAAAGGGAAGCGGGCAGTGCAGTTCAGCATCTCACTGGAAGCTGCTCTGCTCTTAAAGGGGTCAACAAAAGACAAAGGGCCCGGGAGTGAAAGCAATGGAAAGCTTCTTTGCCAAATGATCTCTAATTGGCCCTTTCTTCCTTTGCGCGTATCACTCATCTGTGATTTCTGAGAGGACAAAGTGACTTAGAGGCAATTCTACCTTTAAAAGCTTCTCTGGAAAGTGCCTGCTTGAAAGAAGTGACTATTACCAAAACTACACTTGTGTAAGAACAAAAAAAAAATGATTTGGTGAATTACTACTATCAAAGGCAATGGGGTTGTTGAATTTGTGGGGATGTTAAAAAAAATAAAGGTTAGGTTGAGGTCAAAGGTTTTGGATTCACTGTCCCACAAAAACATTCAATGTTTGTGTAATTGTATTCTTTTAGATACAGTGTCCCCCCCAAAATCTGCTAATTTCATTGTTTCAGTCTTATAAAAAATACAACGTAATTATACTGCTTTATCCAGCAATGTTTTAAAAGAACAAAAAACATGATGACGTTTTGACACGCCATACCAAATATTCCCGCCCTAAAACTTAAAGATGGATTTATCCCTCCCCTACAGTTCTACCCTGACTGTCACGCAAGCCAAGCTTTTCTTTTCATTACAGGCCTGACGTGAGAACACAGTAGTCACACCATCTTCCACTCCTGGTATGAAGTTAAGACAGCAAGTGACAAAGTATTACGCCGATAACAGCGTTAGAAAAAAACAACAGCGCAGAAAAAAACAAACAAAAGCTTTTTGCACTAAGGAGCTGTTTCAGAGATGATAACATTAAACAAAAAAGTCTTAGTGATCAATGCTGTTTGTGGATTTGGATAACACATTGCTAACGCCTGAGACAAATGATGGACATTTTTAAGGGAGAGAGGCCCTGCAATATGCCAAATGCGCTGCAAATTAGCCTTCAAGAACCGTTCTTAGTGTGTATACGGGAGAGGCTCGAGTAAATAAAGGGGCAGCATAAATTACCTTTGGATGTCAATCGTGATAGCGCACCCTGTTTTCTTTTTGTTATCATGTCGCCTATTCGTCTCGCTGGCGGATGAGACACGAAATGAAAGCCTTTTCTCTCGAGCACCACCAGCGGTACTTTCTGCGCTTTCTGACACTTGAAAACGATCCGGGGTTGGTGAAACCACACAGCTGGGGCTCAAATGATTGGCTCGCACACAGGCTGCCAGTAAACTTTCGCTGCTTGAGGAGCTGTCTGCGGCGGGACAGGTGGTGTTTATGCAGATGAATGAACGCATTACTGGGTGCTCTTCCTTTTGGTTTAAACATTAGCGTTTCAAATCTGACAAATCAGATGCTCGTCTCCTCCAAGATGGAGCCATGCAGCTGTTGTGGTTACTGCAGTATGAGAGACCTTTGTATACTCTGGATGTATATGGTTATGGTGTTGTACATGTGTAGCCCACGTTTGTGTATCATAGACTACATCCAGCAAAGTATAGACAGTGTTCTCTTCGAATTCAGGACATCATTCTATACATTTCAATCATCTGTAGTTTCTGATAATAGTAAAACGTTATTTAATTAAAACTATAAAGCAGTAATATGTCTTAATGGTGCTGGGGTCCTTATCCATTGCTAATAGAAGAGGGGAGAGTTTGATGGGTTTACTTGGGGCTCCTAGGCCTTAAGTGGATATTACTGACAACAAGCAATTACCTCCCTATTATCACCATGTTGTGCTGTAATTGGGCCTAAAGGAGTGGATTGTTACATCTCTGCATGATGCCCCTTAGCCATTACCAGACTATGTAAACATGACTAAACTAAAAGCTATGCTATTGGTCTATCTATAGTATCTCAACAGTAATATTTATGTTGTTTTTTATGTGTAGGCTCTAATTCAAAAAGTGATGTTCCAAGTGCTTACTTTGACTCAAACGCCTGTATGGTCACCATTCGGAGAGATAAATATACAACAGCAAATCCGACAAATGCTTTCCTAATTGATATCTCCAGTAGACTTGGACAGGAATAAAAAATAAAATGAAATAAATGAAAAGATAACCTTTCCGACCTTAACCTGTTATTTAAAAGAATCCTCCCTTTTTTTGAATGCCTGCAGTATGTTTGGCGCATTGCTCTGCTCCAATGAGCCACTTCCCAAGGGGGAGATTGTGTGTTCATCTGTTTGAATGGCTGTCAACCAGATAACCCCAGACATCACCGCCAGCTAATAAGAACGTCTAGTGGGATTGAATGTGCATTTAAACAGAGCTAACATGGATTTTCAGCATAGTAACGCTATCTGTAGTTACGATAAAAACAATGGCCCAGGTCAAAGGGTCACGTCTCAATGATCGCCTGACAAAAGGGAGGTGGTTTTATTCTCATTTCTGTTCTGTTCTATTTCTATTCCCATGGTTACCTTGTTCTCTGCAAAGATGATCCCCCTCAGAAAGAAACTGTTTCTATCGCAAAGGCTTTAGGCTGGCTAGTGGATCCGAAAAGAGCGTGTAATTTTTGATAAAAGATAACAGTATCCCCCAAAACATGTCACTACGGAACTGGCGTATTGGAGCAGCTCAACACGTTGAAGAAGTGGCACCATATGCATTTTAAAAGACGGAGAAGAAGCAAGAATGCTGATTTGGACGATTTCTGGATTGGTCTGAAATCCTTACCAAAACGTAGCAAATGCGAAACGTTGGTGAGAAAAAACCTGGATCTCTGGGCGAGCTAACAAGAAGATAAACGGCTCCATCGACTGCCACTTGATGAAATGTTTGTCTCCACTCCGAGTGAGGAGTCCCTTTTGTTTCTGAGACACACTATGCAGTGGGCGAGACACTAAAGGCCCCATTGTGGGTCCCAACTTGACCTGACCTAGCTGGTTAAGCTCAGCCATTGTGAACAGCAAATCGCTTCAACTGGGGGACTGGTTGCTTTGTGTGACTATGGGGAAAATAACCAGATAAAAAGACCATCCCCATAGTTTACCCGGAGAAAGTACCAGTTTTGTCTCCGGAAAAGGAGTCCACTGTTTATTTCCAAATGGCAGTAGAAAAAAAAAATGTAAAATACAACAAACGCTTTCGTTATACTAGTTTGGCCACGCAGGAGGATCCATCCGACAGTCTGGTCTTTTGCTATTGGCCACAGCTCCAACAGCTCCCAACTGTGTTTGAGTGTGTGCGTGCGAGTGGGTGGGTGGGTGGTTTGTGTGTGTCGGTCAGGGAGTGTGTGTGTCTGTTACTTGTTACGTACCGCAGGCTCAATATTCTAGTCCTTGCAGGCCCTCCGACGTGCCATGAAAGAGCTGGAAATGCACAAGCAATCAACAGCTTGTTTTCTAGCCCGATGCCCACGACAGTGACTGGAGGAGAGGGGCCAGCGAACGCTTAGCCCCGACACTTAATCAGATTTCCCCACAAGGCAGGCCTATACTTGTACCTCACAGGTACCTGCTAACTCCTATCCGTCCAGTTCCTCGCACCCTCATTGCACTTAATAGCTTGGCTTTGCCGTGCCGCACCAAGTCGATCCGCAGGATACGACCTTCATTTAAAAAATGTAATTAACTCTGCCACCGCACCGTGAAGCTACCGCGAGGGAAATGTACTTCATACTTTGCTGATTCCCGACCAAATAAACAGGGAAGGGTGAACGGTGTAGCTGTAGTGTGCTGGATTTTTATAATCAGGTTTGGTTTAGACGGGACTTTTTTGTTGTTGCACCTTAAATCAATATTGTGTAGCCATTATCCAGAGTGTAATGTCTTTACTTTAAAACAGAAATCAGTACAAATAAACAGAGAAGGGGGAATGGTATTGTTGTAGTGTGATGTATTTTAGAAGCAGGTTCGGTTTCAACAGGACTTTTTGTTGTTGAACCCAACATTGGATCATAATGTCTTTACTTCGAAATAGAAGTCAGGGCAAATAATATGTAATATACTGTAGGCTATATGTGTGGAGTATAATTGACCAATTGAGTTTTCAATTTAACATTTAATATAAAACAACAGCACGTTAATTTGATTTAAAAAGATTTAACAAAAAATCCCTTCATTTAATTTCCAACAACATGGATTCTGCTACGTGTGTACTTAAAAAATAAAAGCGCTGCGAGGAAAAAGAAAGGTGATAAAATCCCATTTACCAACCGCAGTCAGTGTGAGTACTTCTTATTTTTATTGACAGACGCAAACGTGCATAGGCACATGAAAACACACACACACACACATACACACGCACCAAGGATGGATCAATAATGGAACATATCAACCGCGGAATTACCAGCGGTTTGCAGCGAACCAGCCCAAACTTGTATGATTGTCGAAACTCGGCCCCCGATCTCTTGTTTGTGGTCCCCCACTGTCTGCTGAGTGGCCACAGAGGAGGGGCAGCTGCCTTCTCCCTATAGGTTCACTGTTGTCTCTTTATTTCCTGCTGGACCCTCTCCACATCACCCCACACACACACACACACACACACACACACACATAGACCATAGACCCTAATTACCACAGTGGAACTTTGCGGTTACGACTGCGGTCCTCCTTGCCTCCTCCTCCTCCTCGGCACCGGGCCTCACATCCCTGCTATGAACCATGCAGCTAATTGTTCTCCCACACCAACAATGAAGAACAAAGAGAAAAAAGGGAGAGGTAGAGGGACTAAGTTGACATGCTAATTTTCATTAACCCTGATCTCTTGTTTCTTTCATCATCCACCCTGACTCCCTCCCTTTTCCCTCTCCTCTTCTTCTTCATACTGTGTGGTGAAACACTCAAATTATCCACAAGCATCTCAGCTACCACTAATTATCCAAAGAGTTCCTCATTAGGCTATTTTAAATCCAATCTTAGATCAACACTTGCTCAGACCTCGGGGATTCACCATTCCCAACAGCGGTAAAACAAACATTCAGTTCAAAGGATCAGGTATTCCTCTTTAAGGAGAGGAGAGCAGAGGAAAAGAAGAAGAAGAAGAAGAAAAAAAAGAAAGCCAATGGTAAACAACTGCTCACTTGAAAGAAACGGCTCCTGCAGCTCCCCAGCATGGATGCTCCAATCTATAATTCATTTCAGTCAAAAACGTTCAATTTCTCCCCGTAAATTGGGGCCCTTAATTTCTATGAAGAAAAATAAAAAAGCGTGTGTTGGTTTTTCCTCCTAGCTAATGCAACAACGGGCCAACACACACTCATGGACAATGTTCCGTGGTTAACAGTGTCTTTTCATCGTGACAAATGGGTGAAGGTGCTCACAAGCTCGTCTGTGCAAGAGAGCCCCCTGGGCGAACCATCTCACCCGCAATTAGCTCAGGTTCCCACTAATTAATTCACCCGTACAACCCCAGTATTAAAGGGCCCATTAGTGCCAGGAGACAACGCACCAAGTGAGCACAGGCAACTTCCCTGAACGCCGAAAGACTGTGTGAAATTATCCTTTTTCTTATTCTTTTTTTATTTATTTATTTATTTTTTTTACAAAATGTAGGGTTCAAGACGGAGACGCCACACCAGTGTTCACCCGTCTTCCTGTGGCATCCTCTGAGAGCTACAGGCCGGTGCCGTGGTTCTAACCCATCGCACTTCTAATGTAAAGTAATTTCAATTGCTCGCCAGCCTCTCCCCCAGGCACACGACCCCCTCCTTCTCCTCCCACTCTCTCCCAACCACCAGCTTCTCTTAATGTCAATGCAACGCTGTGCAAAGCGCCACCAGAATCTGAGTCTGTCACTTAAAATATAATGCCGTCAGATCTGTTACTCCAACCTTGAAGCAATTAGCTGTTGTTGAGCCGTAATGAATCCTGACATCACTCCGCAGTGATGAAACCCCTAATTGCTCTGTAAAAATTGAAGCTTTTGACATCAGTGCTGACAGACTTTTTTTTCTCCCTTTCCCTTCCTCTCCTCCCCTCTCTCTCTCTCTGCTGTGTTGGCCAGGGACACGTGACGCTGCCCGGTTTGAAACTTGAAAGGTAGCGTAGCTTCTCTGCCATCAGCTGTCCCTGTCACTTCACAAAAAAAGATATAAAAAAATAAAAAGTGAGAGAAGAGGGGGAAAAAATGGTTGGATTTGCTGAAATGATGAGGCCATTTAAGCCATGATATGTCTGGGCTGCGGCATCATTCAACAGGGTTGTCACAGATGTCCATGCTAGTTTGGGCCCATCGCCAGCAGGCGGGTGTTTGTGGAATGGCCTGGCAGAGAGAGGACGTCAACAAGTCACTTCAATAGATACTCACTGGTTTGAAAAACAACCGATCCTAACCATCTGATTTTACTCCCATTCAAAGCAGAGGCATAATACATTTGTTTATTTTTATTATTATTTTTGGGGTCTTCGAGAAACAATTGGTTTTGTCTCTGTGTTTGTTGTGTTTAATCAGAATCACACTCTATTACAGTACAAATGCCAGGGACAGGAGTGAAGTTTTTTCTTGCGCTGTGCAGTCGGCTTTCATTACGGCAGCAGCCTCCGTGACCCGCTCCAGAACTCCTGCCCTGAATTGGAGTTTGTGTGTGAGAGACTAAACCAACTGATTTTGTGTCCAATTAGGCCAGTGAACTGGGGCAGCATCCACATGCCTGTCAGTTACGGACACAGAACTCAGAGTGTCGGGCCCCATTTCAAACAGTCATGTGATCTACCTGGAGGACGCTCAACACACACATACACACACACACACACACACACACACACCTTGCCAGGTATGTTATGGTCTTGGCACAAAACGATTATACAAAATTGTTGAGTACTTAGAATATGACTTTGTTGTAATCATTTGAACACTGCCATCACATTTCAGAGAAGCACCTGTTGACAAACCGCCGAATTTTGAATCTCAAGCGCAGTTATAGCTAGTTAACAACTTATTCTGCTTTATTTTGTGAAACGCAGTGGGTTGTTTGCTGTGTGTCTGTGTTTCAGTGTGGGTGTATGTATGTGGCCTCGGCTGACCATGCCTGAGAGGAAGAAAAGTGACTTCAAGCACGTGTTTAGTGAGGGAATTAAAAGAAGTGGAGGATAGAAAATGTCATTTCCTTACATTTCGGAGGAGATGTCCTCGCCACTGTCACACTATACAATGGGACAATTAAATAAAGTGATCAAGGTTCCTTGAGGTAAAATGTTGATGAACATAAAAAAAAATAAAAAATCTGAAGCTACCTTCTGTTCAAGGCTAATGTGCGTGCATGTAAAGTCCTATTCATCTTCCACTTTTCAACCTGCTTCTTATGTAATAATTATGTAGATCTACCCATGGGGCTTGATTCAACCACTGATCAAGAGTAATACATCATATATTTTACAACAAAAACCTAACCATGGGCATTTTGACTTACATAGGGAGTCAAATGTATCTTGTTTTACTTTTCTCAAAATGGGTGCAATATTTTGCCTGG
This sequence comes from Aplochiton taeniatus, assembly GCA_017639675.1. Taxonomy (NCBI): domain Eukaryota; kingdom Metazoa; phylum Chordata; class Actinopteri; order Galaxiiformes; family Galaxiidae; genus Aplochiton; species Aplochiton taeniatus. The sequence continues at coordinate 16,709,418 of CM030180.1, read as the reverse complement.
TCATATTGGAAAACACGGCAAATACGGAAAATAAACAGTATAGGGCCAGGATCTTATTAATTCACTGCTAGGCTGCATGGCTTATAGGGTATTACTAATGAATTGGACGAGCGCACCCTCCCTTTGCACAGTGCAATAAATAAATAATGTCGCCTCCCATAAGAACATAATGCGTCCTCACTAGTGCTGTGGACAAAAGATATACAGCTGAAAGGGTTGTATATGCTAATATTGTTTATAGCATTAGGTCACCCAAGGAAATATTATTGTAACGTTCAATGTAAACCTGTGTGCTTCTTCTTCTCCCACCATTGAGCAAACTACCGATTTAGCCTGTAGTTTTATCCTGTAGGCTAAAAGTAGGCTTTCATGCTATACTGCATTTTACGTTATGCGACCTATACTGCATCTGAAGGCTACAGGGTAGTAGGCTATTCAAAAATACTAATTATAAAAATGTACATTAGGCTAAACTTAATTATTATACCTGAGTCGTTTGTTTTTTTTTATTATTGCTAATGAAAAAAGTTTTTCACGGTACTTTACAAGTGTTTCAACTTACTGTTGCAACAGTATAATTCTAATAGATATTTTGGTCTTTGGAAGTTTTTTTTTTTGTGTGTGCAGTTTCCTTCAGACTGCTACTTCTTACATTCTCCAGCGTGAACGTGTCAACAAATCTATGATAAATACTAATACAATTGCTTCTTGGCAATATATCTGCATTTCATATACTGTTAGAGTAAGCCAAGTCCCTTATGGCCTCGGGCCACTCTTTCTTTCATGTTTTATTTTGATACCATTGAACTAGGGACCATGGGCCAATCTAATTAAATAGGGCATAAAAGCATGTGTGCACTCAATAACTCTATTTATCAGTGAATACAAATTGGCTATGTCTAAGCAAAATATTTTTGTACAAATGTTCTTTTTTTTATTATTAATAAGGCTTTGTGGAAATGAAGTACCTCCTCTGTCCATTTTATTTTATGTCTTTGTAATTTTGTAAAAGCATCTAGGCTACTTGGATCTCTAATTTATTCTTTTAAAATTCTGCAGATTACTTTATCTTGTTCATAGCCTTTAGTGAGAAAATTAAATTCGAAATCGTGCACTTGTCGTTTTTACCGACCAGCAAATGTCAATTCTGCTTGAAGGGGAATTTTTCACAACACCCAAACGATTCACCAATTAGGGGATCCCAAACAAACGTGCCCTTAGGCGTTCTCTATTCTAGAATCATTTCACATGAAAGCGCCCCCTTGCCACTATACTCCAGAGAACGCGTGATTATCGTACATTAAAATGAAAATATTGTAATTTTTATTTCATTACAACGTGATATTGGTTCATTTATATCTCCTAAAACCGCAAAGTATGGATAGATAGCCCATAATAATAAAAAATGAATACTGATGCTCCACGGCCATTTGCACCAAGTTTTAATTGTGCCCATTGTTAATCAACCTTTGAACACGTACGTGCGGTTTCGTCAAGGACAATTATTTTGTTTTTTTTTTATAATTCTGGTGCACATACATCCACAATTGATATATAGCTATATGGCCTATTTATCAAAATGTTACAAGACCCACAAAGTTCTGTAGCCTAGATAGCACTTTTGTCTTGTCAATTTACTCAGAGCCTTGTAGCCTATAAAGTTACCGATACTAAACTAATAGTCTCAAGAGAGCTTTAAAATAAACAATTTTCGGATACGTTTTTTCTTTACAGAACATATACTCAGACTGTGCAAGCTGAGAACCGCCGCCATGCTGTCTTTTTGGGGCAGTTGTCCCGAGCGTTCTCTGGTCCCAAAGAACAGCTGCTAAGCCAAGGCCAACTTCTCAATTCCCAGGACATCCTACCATCCAACTAATCAAACCATTCATTCCCACCATCAATGAGCTGCTATGCATATCACGGCCTCGTTCTTGAATGGGGTAAGCTATAGGCAAACCAATGCACAAGGTCTTTCTTTTTTTTTACTGTTCAAAAAGGGACAGAAATTCCCATGATCCAAGATGTTTGTACCCAAATCTACGAATTTATTCCTCATAGGTTAATTGAAGATAATACAAATTTGGTATATTTTTAAAAAGAGAAAAATTTGACATTCACTTATGCCATGATTTTCTTTGCCGAAATTGTGCTAGAAAATAAAATTTTGAGCAAAACGCTTGCAGACAAAAAAATACGAAAAATTAAACCAAAGGTAACTATATATAGGCCTATAGTCAATGGATAATATAAATCCTTAATTTGTAGTTGATTATTTAATTGAATTGTTGACAACCTCATCATGTTTACGTATGGGAAAGGGGCAGCAGGGCTTTCCATCAAAAAGTGGCATGTAGGCTATTAATTTAGTATCATTCCTTCTTTATTCAATCTTTCGCCATCTAATAAACTTTAAGTTTATTTGCTAGTATAAGTGTATTTGTACAAAAAAACGGACAAACAATCAGACATGAACAGTCCTTTTCTGTCACGGCCTTGGTGTTCTTTTCCTCGTTTTGTCACAACTGACTCATATTAAATACCTTCTTTAACTTCTGGTAATGTTGTCTTTATATAATGTCTCTTCCAAAGTATTGTCATGGTTTACCGCCGTTATTCACATCACATGTGTTAAAACTGATTTCTGACAGCGTAATAGTCTGATCAGTTTCCTTATGTTTTTGTCGGTTTTTAAGAGTTTTTTTGTTGTCGTTGTTGTTGTTGTTGTTTTTTTGTTGTTGGTGGGTTTTTTTTATTATTATTATTTTTTTTTTTACCGCGGATGCGGTGCGCCGCCCATGGAGTTAGAAAGCGGGTTTAGTGCCGGTTGCCCCCCTGGTCCAAGGCCATGGATGAGTACTCTTGGGACAAGCGGTCTCTGGAGACCAGGGTGCGGCGCCGAGGGAGTCCGGTACATACTGCTGTACATGGCTGCTGCAGCGGCGGCTGCTGTTGTACTGTCCACAGTGCCCAATAGGCTCGGATGGTAGAAATAGGGCGACGGGAACATTCTTTGTAAGGCGGAATAATTTCCGGCTTCTGCCAGTAGCTCCAGTCCGACCGCAGTCTGTCTTTTCCACTTCGTTCTGAAATCAGATCAAAATACATCAAATAAATTATTTATCCAGTTCAGGCCTCGGCGTTAAATCCCCAAACGCACCCCTAATTGGGGAGGCCTAATTATTGGAAGCAAGAATCTGTGGTGAAGCTTTAGCCTAATGAGACAAAAATAAATTAGCCCACTATACAGAGAAAAAGCAGATATTATCAAGGTCCAGGCCTAGACTACTTTTTTTCCCGTATTCTGGGCTATTTGAACTGTTCGGTAACTGTACGTATTCATTTTTAAATAGACCTACAATTATTCAAACCTAACAGCTATTGTAAAAAATAATAGGCCAAATCAACAATAAAAATCAAATTATTACAAACAATCAATAGACCCAACTGCATTTTTACAGATTTTGTTTAACATAGAAATTCTTTTGACGAGGTAAAATATAACCTATTTTTGTATACTTGCCCCCCCCCCCCCCCCCCCCCATAACAGTTAGGAGAACTAGTTCGTACTTCATCCCTTCTGTCGCATGACTAAAAAATAAATATTGTTAACGAATATCTATCAGCGTTCAAAAGCAAAAGCAAATAATATTAAGAAAATAATTGCAGTCATAATAAATTCAAGTTACCACTTTGTCTATCAACGTGGGAGGATACGACGTTAATCGTGTCTGACATATTGGGAAAATCGTAGCAACAAGGATGTCGAGGAGGCAAATCAGCATCGTCTGCGAGACACATTGTTGGAGGCACTCTTTTTAAAAGCCTGAGAGACGAATTTGAAATGCCTTAAATCACGTTAATATTGTAAACGCTTTATAGATCAAGTTAAAAGTATATTTCTAAAGTTTTATATTTTCAGGCCTTCTAATGGTCCAAAATAAACCCTTGTCCCACAGGTACCCACTTGTATTAAGGTTTTGAAGTCTATATAGACTAATGTGTTTGTAATATGTTATAAAGATGCAGGGTATATTGGAGCCAAATGACCATATACGCAGATCGTGCTCAAACAAAACAGTACTGTAGGCCAAATAGTTAAGTGCGTAAGGTGAACACAAGAATTAGTTGCTACATACCGTCTGTTTTGGTACCAGGTTTTCACCTGCGTGTCTGTCAGGTTGAGTGCTGCTGCAAGGTCCATGCGATCCTGCACGCTGAGGTATTTTTGGCGTTCGAAGCTTCGCTCGAGCTGGTTGAGTTGATGGTCGGAAAAGGCCGTCCGTGCTTTGCGAGGTTTTTTCGACCGTGACGGAGGACTGTCTCTACTACTAGAGATTTCTCGATCTCCATCATCTTTTGTTCCTATGCAAAGGGTGAATGCAATATGTATTAGACTGAGTAATCGTTGGAATAAAGCTTTGGAAAAAGCCTACCAATTTAGTAGCCCAATATGTTTTATACGATGAAATCCATATTTTATAACTTTGTTATGTTCTCAAAATATATTTGATGAAAACACATTCAACCATATTTATATATAGCATTTATATAATAATATAAACAATCTTATAATATAACAAAATAGTAATCTAATATATATCCAGGAGTGTAGGTTATGATCAGCTAAAACTTTTGGATGTCTTAAAACCTTCCTGCATGGAGCGAATAAGTCCTGTCAATGGCACGACTTGCTGAGCCAAATCAACTAGTTAAAAAAAAGAAATTGCAGTCTGTATTTGTCATCTTATGTTTTTCAAAAAACTGGTAAATCAATATGTCAATCCGTCTCCATTTGTAGCTCTTTTTTCAACGCACCATGATCCCCCCTCTAGGAAAAACAATAATCTCTTTAATTGACCCACGAGGGAGGCCAGCGCACGGGGAAAATCGCCAGGCTTACATCTGTTTTCGGCTCTCTTATGCTAATAGCAAGCCGTTGAAACGAAAACCTTGTAATAATATCCAAAACTAAGACTTTTTGCAGACTATTATTATTACTGGCCAAATACTTTTTATTATTACTTGCCTGGAGTGGTGTTAGCTAGTACAGATATTCGATGCGTTCTTATCTACGCCTATAATAGCTACATTAATTTAGTTACAAAATAAGAATATATCTCGTTCCTAATAGTCAAGGACATTAAGTCTGTGTTACACCTGAGACAACCACCAGCAGAAGATTATTGGCATATGGACGAGCTTGAAGTGTAAACAGAATAAGTAATGCAAATAATGATGGACCTACCGTTGCATTTCATGTCATTTTCAATGTCGTCTCTGTCTCTTCTGTCCAACTTGCCCCTGTTTTCATCTTGTTCTAGTTTGGGCCTGAACCCGTCCGGAGCCGCGGCACTTTCTGGTTTTGGTGTGTGGTGAGGTGAGGATACTGTGGTGCTATAAGGTGCGCACGCTGCCAGTGGTTTGCTATCGCCTAAAATGTCTCGGATTAGAAACGAAGAAGTTGCAGTCCTAGGGGCACAACCGGCCCCGGCGAGCGCCTGCTGCTGAGGCGATAACTGCAAACTTTGCGCTTGGTTGCTGTGGTGGTGATGCTGAAGGCTGTCTTGGACAAGATGCGGATCGGAGTGTTCCATAGTGACCGATGCAGGCGACGAAGGTGCAGTTCCCACAGTGTCGATCTCCGAGCATGGTGATGGGGTGGCCTGGCTCCTGAAATCCGCTGTCCTGCTGTCGCCGAGGCGAAAATCTCCGTTCATTAGCATAGGGTTACCAGAATTGGGTGCGCTCGATAAAATAGTGTCTATTCCAAAACTCGATCCACTGGATGCTTCCATAATAAAAAAAAAAAAACAGAGAGAGTTAAGTCTTCATAACCACGTTGAGACGTTTGGTTCCCCCATGCAATTCTAATCTGACCGAGGAAAAAAAATAAGAAAATACACAAATGGGGCACAATACACCCCTATAAGTCAAATTAATTTAAAGTTGAAATGGCTGGCAAATTAACGAAAAATCCACGTTTACTATGCGCTAAGATACGGTCCCAAAGATGCTGTTACATTCAGTGAAAATCAGGAAAAACAGTGGGTCTGTGTAGTCCACCTCCTTTTGTTTTGGATATAGAACTTTCTCTCAAAGTTGAGGTGCAGAGAGAAGAGATACTGAGGGCTAACTCCTCGACATCAGGCTCCCCTTTAGCTTGTAATCGTTCTAGTGTTGCTCTACAATGACTTCCTATCCTGACGTCACGGCCCACGGTGAGGGGAATTAATATTTTCTCCTTTATCATAACACTCACAGCGCTTTCTCTGCTCCTTCTGTCATTGGTTACAGCTTGATGGCTCCCGCACCTCACCAATCAGGGAGTTGTTTCTTTATCTTGACTATTTCAAGCCAACCATTCAATACTGAATGCTCTTTTGAAAACATGCTTGCGCTTTACGGCTATGCATTGGCGTAAGCTTTGATTAGAAATAATCTAAACAACTACTGAGCCAGTTTTTAACAAAAGGAGCATCTTTTTTTTGTTTGGTTCTAAATAGACAAATGAGGATATAAATATAGGGAAAATCTTGTTGAGTACATGCAGATTTATTCCATATCAACACAACGACCAAGGCCTGCAGCTAACTCAAAATAATAAGTCTGCTACGTTCTTGGCTAAATAGAAAAAGAAAACCGCAGTCCTTAGAAGTATATGGTAACGTTACATTACAGACTAAACGTGATATAACTGGCTTGAGAACTGAATTATTGAATTTGGATTCCTTGTGTCTCAAAAAGAATAGGTTATTCCTACTTATTATAATAGGATTATAATAGCTAACATAATGAGACTTTAAATAAATAGTCTATTTGACAACCATAGATGCTTGGGAGTAAAACCTTGCCAAACATTTTTAGAAACATATTAACTATTAATTTTAGTATATACAATGCCAGCAATGTCACAGATTCTCATTGGAATATGTCGAGAGTCACTTAGATCTTTTCTACCGGCAGGTTATCTCCGGGTGAATGCGAGGCGTGGGGACTGTCACGACAGCGCGGCTCGTTAATAACCGTGCCGTCCTAAATTAGGACTCTTAATTAGTACAGTGATTATGAGGTGCTAATGAACGTTCAAGTGTATTAGAACTTCAGCAGTTTGTGACGGGAAATTAAAGGAAATAGAAAGGAATGAGTTGAGAGACGAACATTTTTAAGTGTGGGTTCGTTCTTTCCAGCATAGCTGACATGACTGCTGTTGGTAGCCCGGTCCGGGCTACACGAACAGCCTGTTCTTCGGTCAGTGCACGCCAGTTCAAACATCTTGCAGGTAGGCCTGTTACAATTCTAGCTCCTTATTATTTCTCAAGGGAATTTTTTATTATTTTGAAAACTGTCCTTGTATTTGGGCAAGACAACACTGCCAGCGTTGGTATTTTCTTTCGTAGATGATATTCTCGTTTTTTTTTCTGCAGGTTTAAATGATGATGATTAAAAAGACTATGGTGTATGAATAGTTGGTTCCACTGTAGCCGTGGCGACAGATCGGTTGGGCATTTGGTGCAGCTTTTTAGACTTCTGCGTGGGACATGCAGGCCTATGGGTTTGTTTTTTCTGACTTGATTTTTTTAGTTCAATTGAGGATATTGATAAAAGACAGGCCGAGTGTCTGCTAAACTTTTGTTGTAGTACCATAATCATAAAATTGTATTATTGTTTCAACTTTGTTTATTTTGTAGGCTATGTTAAATAGCTTATGTCACATTTGTCAAATCCAATTTAATTGTTGTATGCAATATCATAGGCTTGCACATAGGCCTATTAATAAACAGTATTTGACACGTTACATCGAGGTCAATAAATTAAAGTAAAAAAGAAAAGAAAAGTTTTTAAATAAGTCTACATTATTGAAGTTAACATACTAATACATTCAGTTGCCTACATCCATGTTTGTCACTGAAGAAAATACAAAACGACCTGCTAGTTTAATTTCATAGTGGTAATTAATTTGCTTTAGCGTTTGTAAAATTCAATGATTGTGTTGTTTCTCAAAATGTATTTTCCTAAAAAGTGGTATTATAGAATATTTTATCAGCTATGGGCCAATCTCCCAGAAAAAAATAAAGCTGTTGTGAGTTGCGTTACAATTCATAAAACAGATAGGTCAGCAGAACACATATAGGCTTGACTTCAAGTATATCTATACGAGTAAGCTTACCCTATTTTTGTTTTAAGAAACGAAAGCAGGTCGTCTGGCTGTAGGCTAATTGTGATTGTATAGGTATTTTGCTAATAAAACGTTGTAGGCATCGCTGCCTTCAAATTATAGGTAACTTCAAAATTAAATATATATATATATATATGTATTATTCAATTTATATCATAAAATGTACTTAAAAAACTGGAAAAAAAGAATTGACAATGAACATGTTAGAAGAGGAAGAATTGATACAATAGCAAAAATGTAGGCGCTCAACTAGAAACATCCGCCTCTATGGCTCTGGTAGAAAACAATCTCCCCACATGGCGGCGACAAATCGATCTCCCCGAAGCCTCCATACATGTCATTGCACTGCACAGTCCACCGGCCAAAGGTGTACGTCTTTTTACTCTAAAAAGGACAGGCGGTTAATGAGGTCAATTTCCGCTAGATTTTTGGTGATTATTACAAAACGACAATATTTAGCCTATTCTAAATACAATGCATTTTAGTACTCTCATTTACTTTTAAAAAAGGGAACAAGAGAATTATGTCAACCTTAAGCATAAATCAATGTATATTAAATTGGTTTGCCTATCAATAGCTGTAGCATGAATCATTCCAAAAATGTACTGTAGGGGACTGGTCAATGGACAGGAACGTTTTTGCCATGTTCAAAACACGGTGTGTGAGAGAATAATCCATACGTAATTTATTTTTCTATACCTTACCCCCTTCACAGTATTACAAATCACTAGAGAAGATCAAAGCAATGGTTAAACATGCCAGTCAATGTGTTAGAATGGAACGCTTGTTCATTAACTGGAACGGCTCTTTGAGAACAGCTACAATCAATCGCTTTATAGGTTTAGGGCGCCGCAGGAACAAATTGAATGCTACCAGTTAGGGTATCATCTTATTAGCCCCAGTTGATGGTCGATGATCGGAGAGTGTAATAGTAGTTTGCACCATATTGATTCTCCAGGCAGCTTTGCGCAAAGGCTGTCACTCCAGCACTGACGACCTTTGGGGTTGCACAGTTGTAGCTTTTTAAACAGAACTGCTCACATTAGTCGGTCAATCAAAGTCTGACAGGCAGGTCTTTCAAAGGCAAAAGTAAGTCAACAAAGTGATTGCTTTACGTCTGCGCATGTTAAGTGAAACTACAACACTGTTTTAAACTGTCGTTTGTGTCAGTGCTGTGCAGGTCCGAGGACTTAACAGAAAAATTACCGGGTGATTATGGACGTAGCCTATTTTGGGTTTAACGTAAACTAGTCCAAGTTAAATAGGCCAATGGCTCTGATAAGCCTATCAGACTGGTAAATGCAGTTTTGCTGGTATTTTGTTTATGCTGAAGTTAGCCCAATAATTCAACTGCCCAAGTGACCATAGCTTTACATTACTCATTAAGTGGACACTACTATTTTGGACACTTGGTGACACTAAATAGGTTTAATTTATTCTTGTTATCCTGAAATGTAATACAATTGAAAAAATTAGTAAAAGTAAAAGTAATACAATACATATAACTCATACTATTGTGGAAGTATGTATTTGTCCATCAAAATGTAGGCTACTGATTGTAATATTTGAATACATTAAAAACAAATGAACGTTACTGACAAATTAACTCAACCAATCCTCCCTTGTTCAGGGGGACCTATGCAGTATGAAACTGTTCTAACTGTAGTGATAAATAGCCGCACATATGAACCTTTAAATGTGTCGCTATGCACAGTGTGTACAGACACCATCCAACGTGGGCCTTCTGAGCACTGTCACATCTCAACTGTGTGTGTCTCTGAAAACAAATGTGCAGTGACAAAACAATCTGGACATCCATCAATGACAAGAGTTCCTTTGTTTTGACTCCGACATCATAGATGTTCCTTTTAAGAAGACGGAAGGAGAGAAAGGTCAAGGGTCAGTCAATAAATCTCAAAGAAGCATTTGCAGCATTTTCCTTCCCCTCCCTAATGTTGTCAACCCTCGGTGCATCATTAAAAGCTCACACACACACACAAACACACACACACATAGACAGACACAGACAGACAGACAGACAGACAGACAGAGACAGACAGACGCACGCACGCACGCACGCACACACACACGCATAGAGCAAATAGGTGGCTCATAGAGCAAATATATTGTATGGGCTCATAGTTGGCAGATATATTCACACCAATTATTATCCTTTACAAGTATATTTGGGGTAAAATTAAACCAACTAGGCACAGGACAAATTACCAGTCTTTTATTCAATGTAGAACACCTCCCATTCAGTTAGCTAGAGAATGCTAACATGACATTGAGTCAAATTGCAAAGCAAAGCCACATCTTAAGAGCTTTGGTATTAAAGGTTGCCACATGACATTTACCATAGTTTCCATCTAAAGATATTGTATATTATTTCATGCTTGATGAGTCCCTTTCTCTTCAAGAGTTTACAGAGTTATACAACGTGTGACATTCCAGTTTAATTTGAGGTGCAGGTTGATATTACGTGACAGCGCACATGTCAATCAGTAATAGTCAATTGAGATGCCACTATATAACACCTAATTTCAATCTGATACGAGAATAGTCTAATGAAATGTTTGTTTGCGTGTCAGTGCATTCTCTTCCTCATCTCCGTCTCTCTGCAGTGGATTTGTGTAAAAACACGTCTATCCTTTTTTCTCTCCATTATTTTCCTTGTTTGCCTCGACAACCGTTGCCAGGACAGCCGCTATACTGTCACTGTCATCAGGCGACAGGAGGGGCCCTGCTCTCTCCCTCTTTGTTAGTTTTCAACCTGGGCTACATGTTCAGAAAATGCTCAAGGAGCGACGGGCACATTGATTTGAGGGCGCCTTGTCCGCAGACTGGCCCTGACAAGGTTGTTAGAAGAGTCGGAAGGGGTCCATACAATCACTTAATTACCAAAGCTGTCAGTCAAAGAGCGACGCTGCTGGCTCCGTCTGTGGCTGCGAGCGGCATTCCACTACCCGGCTCCTGCGCGTGATTGATCCATGCTGATGGCATTGCAACAATAATTACAAGTTCGCCGTCCTGATGTGTGATTCCATACCACGTTCACGCTTCACGAAGGTAATCGGGGGGGATCAGAGGGGGTCAGTGCCATTTCCGATTACCTGAAGTCTAAGCAAGAGGGTAAACCAACGCAAACGGAGATGGGCGAAGAAGAAGAAGAAGAAGAAGAAGAAGAAGAAGATGGAAAGTGCAAAGTAGGGTCTGTGGGGAGAGGAGGCGGAACATAAGCACTTCCTCATGCTATAGACGGGATTGTTTTTCTCTTCTTCTCTCTTTACGAGACAAACACATGGCAGATTGATATTGTCCAACATAGGTGTAGGGGGAACTCAAAAATGATCCCAGGGTCATTATCAAGATTGGCATGCCAGTTGACAAGCTGTTGGGAGGCTAAATGGGAGGGGGGTGTCAAGCTTGCAGGGAATATGTCTTTGCTGCTGTCATCTAAGTACGGCAAAACACCAATGGCAACCTTAGGATCCTCAAACCAGCTCAGAACATCAAATCAGTTGCAAGTGAATGGCCATAGAATTGTAATTCTACCTCTAGGACATGCATTTACGACTTCAGAAATATGAGAGAAAGAACGCTAAGAAATGTATCTGACCGCAATTGTGAGTCCTTTTTAGCTCCGTAACACAAGAGTATGTTTTGAATTTTATACTTAAGGCTTGCTAATTAAATGCTCAGCGTTTGAATTTTTTTCACTCACTGTTTCTGTTAGACCTCAATGAGAACCTAAAAGAAAAGTACACAGCTCCGTAGGCTTAGAAACTGATGAAGAGTTGGCTTTTGATCAAAAGTGACTTATTTCAGTGAAAACAGGAAATCATCTTCATCAAATACACAGGCAAGCATTTTGTGTGAGGTTATATTAAACCTCACGACGTGGTGATATAGTCGTTTTTGTGCACAATATCAGATTTGTGATCTGATAGAAAAACGATTGAACGGATATCCACAAAAAGTTAAACCTAACATAAACACAGAACTTAGACCGAACCAAGTCTCGATCATGAATTATACCAGTCACAGTTTATTACGCTTGCTGCAGTTCCACATTCAGTTTGGTAACTTCAGGTAATTATTTCTCATAAGGCCTCTTCATAATGTCAGCTCTGTTAATAGTGATCGTACCTTTCATCTTGCTTGACTTGGTGGTACTGCCTTATTAATGAACACATCTGTTTCACATCTTTTTATTTCCATGCATATACTAAGGTTGACTCCATGGCAACCGAGAGATGGAAGAGGAGCCTACATCGACCCAGGAACCTGCCGTAAAGTCCTGTTCCAGGGCTTCTTTAGGACGCCATTCATATTCATTGAGAAAGGCCTTAACCGCCCTTTCTTGTCTCCTTGCTCTTGACGTTAGAAGCCCCAACCGAAAGAGGATTGTCGGGGCACCGTGCCACACTTTACCCATCGCTCACTCCTGACAGAACGCTCCGGAAGAAACTCGACGCAGCCGTACGAAAAAGGAAAAGAAAAGGAAAAAACAAGGAAGAAAACACACAGGCAACACAATGTAAATTGTGAATCAAGCGAGTAAACAATGTACATATGGTAGCTGCACCTGAAGGGACCATCAGAGTCTGCTCACAAAGCAGGCAAAGTGGAGAGACGTTGTCACTAATGATCCCTGCAAAATACAACTGTGAATAATGAAAGACAACACTGCATTTTGCAACAGGGAGAATAAAGGTGAAATCGTCAGCAAGCAAGGGGGGGGGGGGGGGGGGGGGGGGGGGGGGGGAGGGGGAGAGAGAGAAACCAAGCAATGATTAAATGATCAAAAGCAGCGAGAGTGAGGCACGGTGTCACTGCCAGGCACACTCATCTACCCACAAGTGAAAGTTAGGTTTCAAGCACAGTGTAATTATAGCTGGGGATGTCAGTTTGACATTAATGCAGCCAACAGAAATTCCCTAATTGGCCTCAGAGGAGAAAGTGAACCAGAAAATATATTAACATTTTAAAAAAGCATATTTTGCCTAATCCTTTCACTTTCCAACAATATTTGAAGACCGAAATGCCCCAGGCATGAGAATTTAAATGAGCAATTTTGTTTTTGAAGGAAACAGCCAATGAGACAGAAAATGGACTAAAGGGAAATCATTAGTGTATGAGAGATCCTGACAGGCTCGCCTTGCTGACTGGCTGGCCTGTCACTAGGACTCTGTGTTCTTCCACCCCCACGCTATGAGCTAAGCTGATAACATGAAAAGACCCATAAACGTGCAGCCAGAAGTCAAAGCCTATTATCTGGAAATTCTAATGCAAGACTAGGGAAGAAGGGAAAATCTAGAGGGGGAAAGGGGAGAAAAAGTGAAGGGATGAGAGGGATGGGGAACGGGAGGCTTTTTTTCAATTGAAGGATGGATACACTGTCCAGATTCTGAGACTTTGTAAAAAAAAGGAAGGAAGGGGAAAAAAAAGAGGACAAGGCCCTTGTTCCCCAATACAAACATAATGCAACACCTATGGTCAAAAAACACTGCAGAAAATCACAACATCCACCCTGCCCTGAAAAATGAAACAATGCATCGAAATATGAAAGCATGAAACAAGGGGGAAACAAAAGGTGAGAAACAAATATAAAATACCCCTCAAACTCCTTAAAGTTATGGAGCGGGGAGCGTGATGTCATGTGGCCGGACTGATGTGATATGACCGCGTATGACCGTCTGAGAAGAAACACAGCTAAGTGCAGTCAGGGGACGTTAGGGAGGTCCCCCGGTGATGCGGCAGCTGAGCCAAGCATTGCCCCCCCCCCCTGGCGTGGCACTGCAGGGCAAACTGCTCAGGCTGGAGAGCCTTGGCCTTTTGAAACAAAACAGAGACACACCAACGGCCAGGGGAAGATGCTGCACGGCCAGCAGAAAGGGAGGGCAGGCAAGTAGGAGGAGGAGGAGGAGGAGGGAGGGAGGGGGGTGCAGGTTTATTTCCTCCAGCAATGAAAGAGAAAAGAGGAGGAATGGAAAGACAGGGGAAAGTGAGAACAACAACAGATCCAGGGCCTTGTGTCTCTTCTGTGTCACAAAGGGCATGTTATATTCCTTATGCCTTTACAGTACAGTCGGCTGGCCAAAGGTTCCAGTCAGTTGCCACCTCAGTGTCCCACTTTTTTTATATAGATATATAAATATATATATATTTTTTTTTTAATGTATTATTGTTCCGTTCCCCAATGATAAGAGGACCTTTTTCTAAAGGTATGGAAGGTATTTCATTTTTTTTTTTCTTCTTCTCTTTCTTTTTTCTTCTGCTGCTGAGCTGTTATAGTCGGAACATGCCGGGGTTTAATCAAGCCCTTTGATAAACATTTGACACAAAGCAATGGGCTTCTGTCTCCACAGTCGACAGCCCAGGGCAAGAGATTGAGACTGACGAATTTTCATCCCCACAATTTTTCGGTATTTCAACTGCACCTGTCAGTCGGCATGTCAGTCATTGTGACACAAAGAAGCGAGGAATCAAAGGATATCTCATCCCAAAGTAACACAGACACGGAAAAGGCTACACGTCTGAAATATTTCTTTTAATAATGAACAGATGTTGGTCGGACATGAGTGCTTTTTGACTTCCAAATATTTGCACACATACCATGAATATGTAATTAAGAAAAGGATGCCTGCGATATGAATGAAATTGGCTTTCTGAAAATATGAATGAGAGTGGCTGAAATACAGCTGCATGTCAAAGTACCTCACCGCAAAAAAAGAGGCCTCTTTACAATCATCAGCCTGCGTTCCAAACAGTTATCTGCCGCGAAGACCCCGAATGGCGGAAACAACAAACTATCGTTAGGATACAGGAAAAACAAAAGCCCTTGACCTTGATGAAGGCTTTGCCCGAAACGTTGGCGTATTAAACATTTCTGCATCTCGGGCCGGGGAGCATGGCTTATCCCTCCTCCTCACGGCGCCACTGTAACCAGCCCCTCATCAGGCCAGCCGGTGTGCCTCTGCACGTCCCCCCCCCCCCCCCCCCCCCCCCCCCCCCCCCCCCCCCCCCTTCGACTACAAAACTACCCACCGTTTGAACCCAGCAGTGCTGTGTGCGGAGCAGACCCCGCTCGGCTCGACCAATGGAGGCGAGCCTCGGTGCGCCAGGGGTCAGCGCTCTCCCTGCCGAGCCTGGAGCAGGATGGAATCCTCAGCCAGAGTTCTGGAATCAGGGAATCATCGGGGGAGTCGACCCAGCCCGAGTGCTCTGCTCTGGCCTTGCAGCATCACGCATCACCCCCCCCCCCCCCCCTCCAACCCCCCCGTGGGAGCCGGGCTCACCACGAAAGGGGAAATGCGGAATGGCAGTGATGTTATCTGTCCAGCGGATGGGCTGTAAAGGCTGATTACCTTTGAATTAACTCCCATCACAGAGGTAGCCAGCGTTGAATTGGTGGTCTGATGAACGACTGGCTTGCTGCTTTGTCACCCCCCCGACCCCCTCACTCTGTAAATGGAGACAACAATAGACCCACAGTTGGTATTATGATGCAAAGCATACAAACACAAAAACAACTAGTGATATCCAGGAGGCTTAACATTGAGAATAAGCCATATGACCTTATGATGAAGAAAAAAAATACTAAACCGCCCCTGTCGGACTGAAGCCAACAGAGAATCACTTTTCTTTCCTCATTTCTGTGGACAGCGCATTCATATTATATCCACACCCCTGAACGCATTCATGTTCGATTGCTTATAATCCATTTCAAGGACTGTAAATACATGACATAAATAAAGGTAGAGTTTTAAACCAAAAAAACATAAACAATAAATATCCCCAGGGAGCAATAACGTAACCACGGGAACAGGACGTCTACCTCACAGTCGGCCAATAAAGGAATAATAATAAATAAATAATATTGAAATAATATAATAATAATAATAGAAAGGAGTTCCGTCTTTGGCCTTGCGAGGCGGCAGCTATAATTAGAGAAAGGAGCAGCCTCCGCCTGGCAGACGGTATTGATGAGCTACTTGTGTGACACCTCCGTCATGTCACCATTTGCATTTTCCAGGGCCGGGTTTGGTGTCAAGAGAGGACCGGTCTGTCTTTAGAGTGAGAGGCAGCGGGGGGCCTATCAGAGGGCTACACGGCAAGGCCATATTATGGCTAGAAATATGCACACAAAGAGGGAGGGAAAGGTGTGTGTGTGTGTGTGTGTGTGTGTGTGTGACAGAAAGAGAGAAGGAGAGTTGATGGAGACGCGGAGAGAGAGACACAGAAAGAGAAAGAGAGTGGGAAGAGGGAGAGAGTGGACGGACAGAGAGAGAAAGAGAGGAAGCGATAGAGAGGACAAGATAGAGAGAGAGAGAGAGAGAGAGAGAGAGAGAGAGAGAGAGAGAGAGAGACGGTGGTTCTAACCTGCAGCATCTCTTTGGGAGTCTTCCACTTGATGGGAACATGGAGCCCAGCCTGTTCTCCTCCTCATCAATACGGCCGGGCTCTTTGTCAGTAATTTGCAATAAGTGTCCGCGCCACATCTTAAGGGACCTGGAAATCATTACTAGCTGAGGCCCTGCTCCGCTCCTAATTGGCTGTGTTGGGCCTTATCAACTGAGGATTTTCAGAGACCTTTGACAGATACCAATACGAAAATCATTGTTCAGTTGTCAATTTAAGAGACCGTTAAAAGAGCTTATTTTAATTTTAATTGGTACTTCCTCCTACCTTCACAGTGAGCTGTTAGGATTAAAAATTAGCCCACTCAGCGCGCGTGTACGTGTGTGTATGCTAGTGTGTGTGTGCGCGTGTGTGTGTGTGTAACACATAACCCCGGCTGCATAACTATTTAGAATAGAAAGAGAACGGAGACCACGCAGGTCAAACTGGTAGGTTAGGGATGTGCCCAGTGTATAAATGAAGACAGCAAGCATGCACATTTAGTTTACAAAAATCCCATGCAGCTCCCTGGGACTTCATGATCGACATCAAATAAGGCTGGGTCTGTGCAGCAAAGCTCCCAATTAAGCAAAAACCGCATCCGCTTAAGATGTTTGGAGGCAGTGTGCAGGGGCTTTCATCGATCAGGGCCGGTAAACTGACCGACTGATGGTGCTGCTATAATATATTTATGCTCTGGACTCTCTCAACGACCCTGAACTGAAACACTGGCTTGTTTTTAATAAGGCCGGCACAGGCACCCAGGCCCGCTTTGGCCCCAGACCGTGTTGCGGCTGCGTGAGGTCGGGGTGGGGGGCGATGGCTTGCGAACGCTGGCAGATGCGGCGGAAGCTAATATGCGTAAACGGCCGTGCAGCTCGGATGAGCGGTTGACGGTGACATGACCACCCAGGAGCAGTGGGTATTGGGCTGAAGGCTAGGGGACGAGGCTTGGCAGCGAAAGGGAACAGAATTGTTTTGACACCACTGATGAATGCAAGTCACCAATGATCTTGTTTTTTTTATTTGTTTTTTTCCTTAACCGTGGTCTCTTTATTTCATATTGAGGTCAGTTTGAACACCTCCCACTCTACTCACAAAACTATTTAAAAAAAAACTCACAATAATGATAATAATAATGATAATAATAATAACAATAATATGAATACAAATTTAAAATAAAAAATCGAAGAGGCACTTTAACAAAACTAGTTCAATAATATTAATTTTTTTTTTTAAAGTTAGTCGCTCAGAAATATATAAAAAACTACAAACTAAATGAAGCTGTCACTTATTCCTTCCGGGTCTGATACATGGTTAAATTTAAAATTGCCCGAGTGTCTCTAGTATTAAGAAGCTTGGAGCAGAGCAGGAATATACACTACACAGGGTAATAAGTGTCTAATTAAGGACCAGACGGGGGGGGGGGGGGGAATTGTCAGGGTACGAGAGGGCTTTTTTATCCGCTGGTTTTTTCACATCCGTGTCTCTGGGAGCTGGCGCTGTGTTTGCCGGCTGTTCCACTCGCTGTCAGAAAGGATTTGATGCAAGGAGCCATCTAAGCATGCGTATGAGGGGATTCATTTGACCTCATTATACAGCAATAAAGAAGGAAGCCGGTTTACTAAATATCACCACGCCGACCGCACTTCGCGTCAGATCATGCAGAGGAGTGTGCTTACAAAGATGATTCCAGAAACGTCTGGTTAAGAGAGAAAAGGGGGGGAGTAGGGGAGATTAAGGGAGGGAGAGAGAGAGAGAGAGAGAGAGAGAGAGAGAGAGAGAGAGAGAGAGAGAGAGAGAGAGAGAGAGAGAGAGAGAGAGAGAGAGCGAGAGAACGGGGGATGAGGGGGTGGGGTTGAACCTAGCCAGGAGGGATTCTGACGAGCGGCAGAGAGAGAGAGGGAGAGAGAGAGAGAGAGAGAGAGAGAGAGAGAGAGAGAGAGAGAGAGAGAGAGAGAGAGAGAGAGAGAGAGAGAGAGAGAGAGAGAGAGAGATGCCCTCAGAGCCGAGCAAGAGAAGACAAAAAAGATTTATGCTTTTAATTAATGGCAATTAAACCATGCCTGTCGGGCTGGCCTATGGCAATTGTTCTGAGTAAAAAGGAGGCCGAGCTAGTGACAAGCATTTGAATCCACTAAGTTCTACCAGGGGAGCTGACACTGCAGGCATCAAACCCAAACTAAATCAATAAAATAATTAAACTTTTATAAATCGCATTTTGACAAGTATCAGCTAACGCTTAAGCTTTGATATTATGAATTCCCTCCGAGGTGAAGCCAAACAAGGCAAGGCGCACTTAGAGAACCAAACAATCAAAGGCTCTGGTAAGCATACGCTGTCAGATGCATCAGCGCTATTAATTACTACAAATTAATGTGACTTTCTCTCCCTCTTCGGCTGATTGGGATGATAATCACACTGCGGCTCGGCACAGGGAACATATGCAACCCTGCCAAAAATAATAAGGAGACAAACCAACTGAAGCTGTGCACCAACCTCGTGTTTACAAGCCTAATATTTTACGTGATGCTTATCTTAACCTTCAGGTACGAACACACAAATATATTCACAACCACACAGGGAAACGTAGCGTGCATACATGCGTAAGCATCAAAAGCGAACTTTATTTTTTTCCTTTGCCAATAATTTTCTACTTATGTACATAATTACATTTTTACATTTGATTTCCAATGGCCTCTTACATCTGTCCAATGTATGACAAGTCTTCAAGGTTGCTGGAATGTCTTCAGAGTCGACTACCCGTGGTTTATACCTCTGTGGGCTACTACAACCACACACGCACGCAACGCGCACGGAGACACACATGCACCCAGAGAGACGCATGCGCCCAAAAACACACGCACGCATGCTCTCTCACACTCTCTCTCACTCACACACTCACTCACTCACTCACTCACTCACACACTCACTCACTCACTCACACACACACACACACACACACACACACACACACACACACACACACACACACACACACACACACACACACACACACACACACACACACACACTTTGGCCATCTTTATAACAGCAAAAGCGGCCACAGACAGCAGTATGCTATCATTGGAAGGTTGGTGTAAAATTTTGTAGATGGGTAAAAAAAATAAAAAAATATAAAAAAATATAAAAAATTAAAACGGAAAGCAATGAATGGTTGAATCAATGTTCACATCTGCTCTCATCCTTGATTGAGCGACGCGGCCAGTCGCCGTGCAGTGACATCATGTTAGAGAGCGCCAACAGGCTTTCTAAATGAAAGTGAAGGCAGTCATTACGCGCCGTCACTAAATTGTTTACCATGAGACTGACCAGCATGCCAGCAGTGCTTACATTCGCCCAACCGTTCTTCCTTCATAACAAGATATTTTGTGGGGTCCCTAGTTACAAACAGGGCGGGGAAAAGCTGAAGCAGAAACCATCCCTAATTTGTTCAGCGCTTATTTATAATTCATTCCCTTTTCGATGAATTGTACGAGTGCTTTAGAAATTCTTTCCGTTTAAATTCAGTAGAGATGATACACGATGTACGTTATGCTTCAGTGGAAGACACAATGGCTTGGAGGGGAAATTAATATTACAAAAGTTACCAATGCAAAATAAATAGCAACCTACAGTCAATTACTACTCGGCCTTAAACTATGTGTGTTTGAATAAGCAATTCCACATATAGCCTTGTAATATTGCAGTATGTTAAAGTTTAGTATTCACTGTGGCCTTCTCGGACAAGGGCAGGCAAATGAATGTCTTGCACATACATCTAGAGCATCTTTATTGGCAGGTGAGCGGTGTCTGTGCCACAGTGCACCAGCTGGCTAGCCTGCGCGGTGGCCCTTGTTGACGATACTTTAAAGTCGACATGATCTCATTCCCTTGATAAATTTGTCCCAGACTCCACCTGGATTTGACGACCTTTGACCTCCTCAAGCAAACCGAACACCCCGGAGGACCCCCTCACACTGACCCTACCGAGTCCCCGCGGTGTGTTATTAGTTATCACACTAGAGTGTATGTGTGTGTGTGTGTGTGTGTACAGCATGTGTATGTTTGTCTTTGTGTTTGTGTGTGTGTGTGTGTGTATGTGTGTACAGCATGTGTATATTTGTGTGTGTGCGTGTGTGTAAAAAGGTGGCCTTAAATTGCCCTGGCTCTGCTGAAATGTAGGTGGTTTGACTGGATAAAGGGACCCTGTCAGGACCCCTGGTGTCTGGAGGTATAGACGGCCACTGTTTCTCCACGGCCCTTGTGGCTTTTCTGGAACTAAGGTGGGCCAGAGGACTCTCAATTCACAGAGTAATTCCTCCACTACTCTGAACCCACCTCCACCCCCTCTCTCTCACTCTCTCACTCGCTCTCTCTTTCTTAGATGTCAACTTAAAAGGCAACTCTTAAGACCGCACTTGCCTTTCTTGTGCATAATATGTTTCTTTAAAAATTTCACTCGGCTGTTGTATCTTTAATTTTGGAATAGATATTAAGCGCTTCATCTTCCTGAGGTAAGCTATAAAAGGAGTAGAGATTATATTAAAGCGCTTTCATTATAAATTCTCATTATTATTTTAAATAACTGGAAAAAAGTAGCATAAGTTCCTGGTTAATATGCAAATGCTTCTGAACCATCAAGCAAAAACAACAAATTATATATACGTATATATATAATTTGTAATACAAAATACTCTAACTTAATGTGTTACGAGTAACCTCCTTTGAATTTTAATGCGTATCATTTATATGCATTTAGAACTCGTTATGATAATTTTATATTTTGGCTGAATGGCTGGAGGCTGGATTATAAGAGAAGATTGTTTAATAATGTTAATGCCTGCCGTTGAAATGGATGCATGTAGTTATTGATTATAATATTAAATTTTTTTGCAGGCTTAAAGCTTTGCCTCCTTAAGTTGTCTTGGTTCAGTGGTTTTTTCACAACACCAAAAGGTCACAGTAGCTTAAACTGGGTTGGGTGTGTGCGTGTGTTTGTGTGTGTGGGGGGGGGGGTTAACGTTGATGTGAATTCCGCCCATGTTAAACCTCAAACCGCAGCGAGTTGCCGTTTTCCACCTTTTAACCTGCACACCTCAAAACGTCAGGTTTCAAAACGTCAGGTTTCAAAACGTTTCCCGGGCGCGGCCCTCGGTTGTGACGCATGCGCGAGGGGAACAACGGAGGCACGCGAGGCAAAGAGGAGGCACGGACGAAAAGAGAAGAAGAAGACGACGGCGTAGGACTGAGAGCGAAGCGGCAGCCGATAGAGGCGCCAACGTGAGGGACACACTAATACCTCGGCGGTGCGAGAGAGAGAGAGAGAGAGAGAGAGAGAGAGAGAGAGAGAGAGAGAGAGAGAGTGTCAGTCCGGGGATAACGACTGCAACAGCTGCGCCCGCGAGTCCTCCGACTGAGAAGAATTACAAGTATTATCACCTACATCATTAAAGCAGGGGTTCATAGACGTGCAATGGCTTCAATCAATTCATCCCCGGATAACACACAACCAGCTGGACCCCCTGCGTGAGAACTCCACTTAATTGGCCAATAAG
This sequence comes from Aplochiton taeniatus, assembly GCA_017639675.1. NCBI lineage: Eukaryota > Metazoa > Chordata > Actinopteri > Galaxiiformes > Galaxiidae > Aplochiton > Aplochiton taeniatus. The sequence goes on along the minus strand of CM030180.1, from coordinate 16,687,278 downwards.
TGGCGGGGAAGGGTGCACGCTATTTGATCAAATTACGAGAGCCTTGGTGAAAGGATTACAGTCTTCTTCTTTTTTTTTAGGGAGGGTGGGGGGGTGGGGATCAGATAGGAGAACGGTTGGGGGAGGGAGTTTGGGAGGGAGGGAGTTTGGGAGGGAGGGAGGGAGTTTGGGAGGAGACTGAGGTAGGGGTAGGGGGCTGGGGTAATCTGACTTGCAGGTCAGGTCTACTGTTAGTAAGGAGAGGCTGCTTCTTCTTCCTCCACTACCAACGTCTGTCCGTGGCTAAATGGGAGGCCAGTGAAAAATGGTGGCCCACTTGGCTCAAGGGGAGGAGGAAGAGGAGGGGGGGGGGGGGCGCGTGAAGAGAAAGCAAGAAAGCAGTATCCAGGTCATATTTCTGCTTGGGGAGATGCACCCATTTATCACCAACAGCTCCCCCCTTCAACCTCCCCCCTCCACCCCCCATGGCCTCATTTCTGTCTGCTGATACTTGTAAACTAACAACTTCCTCCTGGTATTTAGTTTTGCTCAGAATTCTGAATATTGATGACACGCTGCAAAATGAGGGGGGAGAGGGCGAACGGCGAGCCCGCCGTATTCCGTACAGGAGCCACGCTCACCTCATCCATCTTAAATACATGTTTAGGCGATTCACTAGAGTCGTAGTTAACAGCAAAGGATATACACTGTGCATTCAGAATAACAAACAGAGAGAGAGAGAGAGAGAGAGAGAGAGAGAGAGAGAGAGAGAGAGAGAGAGAGAGAGAGAGAGAGAGAGAGAGAGAGAGAGAGAGAGAGAGAGAGAGAGAGAGAGAGAGAGAGAGCAATGACATACGCAAGATCAAGTCTAACTGGGGGCCTTCCTCACGATCAGCCAGTGTTTACTCATCATTTCATTCAAACGTACAGTAAACCGCTGTGACAATAAAGAATGAAAACACTGAAAGCCAGTCTCTACTCTGAGCAAATAAAAACCAGCGAAAAATCTGAAACATTTCTTTTTATTTCCGCGGCGGTTGTTCAGCTAATAGGATTTTAAATTAGTTAAAATGCCAAAGCTCCTCTGAAATCAGCCTCTTGCAATATTCATGGTTAAAATAGCTTTGCTGAAAGGCATTTTCATTATCATTGCTCTGAAAAAGACTACTAATTTAGTCATCAGAGCCCAATGGGGGAAACAGGGGAAGTGAGAAGGCAGGAAGGAAGGAAGGGATGTACAATAAAGAGATTATTATCACAAGCCAGGTCCTTAGTTATAACAGTAGCTCTCCTATGAGGTAGAACCTAATCTAGGTTTGTAAATGGGGTATGCACTATATGCACCAAAAGAAATGTAAGATGTTGTGACTACACGTATGCGTGTGAGTATAATTATGTCCCTATATACTTATATATAAATATACACACACTTCTTTTTTTATTATTTTTATTTTTTGGCATTGTGCGTCCTTAACTATTTCTCCAGCTAATTCCTGGCCACAGAGAATATTTATGTTGTCTCTGTTTAAAATGTGCCGCACATTAATTCTGCTGGTACGCAACAACCCACCTGCGAGGGGAGAGGAGCGGTGCATCTGTAACGCTGGTCCGATGAGTCGGCCTCCAGGGAGGGTGCCTCGTGTGCAAACCGGCTACCAGGGACCGGATTAGACTCGCTCTGCAGTATCCTGCTATTCACAGTGTCATTAACATAAAGGCAATTAAATGCGATTTTAACCTCCCACCTCTTATTGTTATTAATGAAGATAGGACGATGGTAAAAAAAAAAAGAAAAAAAAAGAGAAAGAGAAAATAAGCTACCCTAGATGAAGCTGTCTAAAAAGAAAAAGACAGCACAGAATCAGGAAAGAGTAGCCTTTTTTTCTCCCCCCAACCAAGCAAACATAAAGCTAAGACATGCATAAAGAGGGTGGGTGGGCGATGGGCTTTTGTGGGGTACGCCCGGGCGTAATTTCACCAAGTGATGTCAGAGGCGGCATGGAGATAAACTAGACTGGGTTTGATTGATGTTGGGCACGGTAAAAACCTCCATAGAATTAGAAGACATAGAACGGACCTTCACGCACATTTTTATTTATGCCTGCCCCCCCCCCCCCCCCCCAACATCAAACTCAAACAAGCATGATGTCCTCTTCCCTTATCAAGCTCTCACCATGGGTGTCATGAGCGCTGAATGCACCCTCACTACAAAGACCACTCAGGGACAAACAAGCAGTGTAATGGGGGTATGAAGAGGCTCAGGGAGAGGGGCGAGGTCCACACACTGTTCTACTGTGCATGCTCCTATGGCCTTTCCATAATCCAATATGTGCTTGATACGGAGACTATGGCTTTGAGACCAACATAATTAATTCAATCCTATTTAGCTGTTTTTAATACCTCCATGCTCGGTAGAAAATGTGTTGGCTAGTTTCAATTCCACATATTAAGGCTTATTTTTCCCCGTTGTACACAATAATGAAAAGTAATCTGGCTCTAAAAATAGCAGCTGTTAAGTATCTGCAATTAGGTACATTTGGATGTAGTGAGAAAGCCACCTTTGCTTTTTAATTACTCATGCATTCAATTAAGAGTGTTAACAATTTAAGAGGCACTGCACTAAAAGTTCTGCTGCAAAAAAGTAAAAACACGAAAGTCAAACAAAATCCCTCTACCCCAATCAGAGGCAGCCCTAAAGTGCTCGCTCAGTACAAAAGGAGAAACAGAGGGACGTGTTTTTATTCGACCAGTTAGAATTTTTTTTACTCTCCTCTGTAACCCTCGCTGTGTCCCCCCCCCAGAGGATTGTGGTTGAAGGTCAAGGGGTCATTGTCACTGTGTTCCCAGGTCTGCAAACAACTCATTAGTGAGTCGCCGGTCTCACCAGAGACAGGCCCTCTGGGAGAGGGTCGCTCCCTCGCTGTAGTGTCCTGGTCCCCGCTGTGGCGCCCGGAGCGCCACGTCGCCGTACCTTTTCCCCTCCGGATCCGGGGGGGGGGGGGGGGGGGGGTTTGTTTAGAGGAGGGGCTCTTTAGGGAGCGGCTCCTTCATGCTCCTCATGTTTAATTAATAATTAACCGCTGTCAACCGCTTGTTTACACACATGGGGCGACACACAGAGACGTGGCGGGAAGGGGGGAAAAAGACAGAAGATACAGCGGTGCCATTTGATTTCCTTGTTTACTCAGCTTTACATGTCATTGATTCCCTATGCAATGTATACAGTTACGAAGGGATAGCATCGGTGTGCAAGTTATATTTAGAAAGGCATTCATCAGCAATACATTTCCTCGAATATGCTAATAAATATTATACAAGATGGTGTGTTCTCATGAAATAACCAAGAAGGCGGTAAGAAATTGGAGATTTGTTTGTGGGCTCCGCAGTTTAAAAATGGAGCCCTCCCCCTCATCCAACAATGTTTCCCCACCTCCCCATGCCGTGTGCTTTTGAAATTGGAAAAACAAAAAAGTGTGATATTTCACAAGTCTTTGGACTGCTAACTAAGCTGTCAAACGAATAAACTGTGCACTGTCTCACAGACAACAATCTGCAAATGAGCCCCAAGTAATTTACCGTGATTATACTGGCAAACAGATACACTTGCTTCTCAAACAGCATGCCTCCCCTTATGTGTACCCGCTGGCTATTACTTACCTGACTCAGTGATCATTCTAAATGTGAGCACTGCTCAGCCAATCATGACAAGTTGACAACCTATTAAAAATAAAATAGAAAATCAAGATTGACATAGAGGTGAAAAGCTGACATCTTCATCCCGATTGTCTCCCATCACGACTGTGTTTGAGGGTCTGGCTGGGCGGGTGGGTGGGTGGGTGCGTGTGGGTGTGTGTGGCTGGTTTGGGGGCCCAGTGTCTGAAAAGAAAGACTTGACAGGGGATACATCTGACTGTCTGAGGGTCAACCACGGTGAAGAGTTTCCGTGACCCCGTGACCTTCAGAGGTCTCACTTGACAACTCTATCTCCAGTCTGTGCTCTGCCATGACAAAGACACAAGTGACAGAGAGAAAGTGAACACACAACAAAACATTGGCAAGGAACAATTGCTTTAGGAGGATTACAAAATAGATAAACTCGGTCATTCACTTTTTGAATGGTGTTTGTGTTTATTTTAACTTGAGTTTAATTTGCTCTGGAGTGAACGTTCACTGTCACATCTCTTCACTATCACTGTAATTATAAAACTGGTTTGGAACGGGAATGTTTTAAAAGTATCGTCCCTAATAATAAAGTGGAACATGACAAACAAAAATACATGAATTATAGCCATATCAGCACTAAAGCACCTCCTTATAATCACACAAAAAAATAGTTGTCAGGAATTTTGCAACAATAGAACAATGCAAAGGACGGTTGTGAAAAGGCAAAGAAACTGAGGACTTCCCAGTAGCAGGACTGTGAAAACCATTGGACGTGTTAATTACATATTTACATGGGACCAAGCGGACCATGAACGTAGATGTTTTAGAGAACAATTCTCAGCTCGTTCATTGCTAAATATCAGCATCAAGGATCTTCTTTACTTGCTTACTTATTATATCTCTCTCTCTCTCTCTCTCTCTCTCTCTCTCTCTCTCTCTCTCTCTCTCTCTCTCTCTCTCTCTCTCTCTCTCTCTCTCTCTCTCTCTCTCTCTCTCTCTCTCTCTCTCTCTCTCTCTCTCTCTCTCTCTCTCTCTCTCTCTCTCTCTCTCTCTCTCTCTCTCTCTCTCTCTCTCTCTCTCTCTCTCTCTCTCTCTCTCTCTCTCTCTCTCTCTCTCTCTCTCTCTCTCTCCCTGCACACGCTTGCCACGGGCGGACCTCTCTGCCGCGGTGGCTGCTGAGCCTGTGATGTGTTTAATTGACTGTCTGGCTGTGATTAATGGTCACATGTTAAACATGCACGTCTCGGACACTCTTACACAGATGTGGAAAGGCAATTTGGAAGGCAAGGGCCCATCTCTGGAGAAGCACTTATCTCCGGCTGTGAGCTCAGCGTTTGGGCTGGGGCAGGACAAGGGGAGGCCTGGGATCCAATGCTACCAGCCCCTAGGCCCAGCGCAGGGCCGACCCAGCCTGGAAGGAACAGGGACTTTGAGAGATATTTAAAGACATGAAACTGTCCCAGCTGGACTGGACACACACACACGCACACGCACACACGCACACACGCACACACACACACACACACACACACACACACAGACATACACACATACACACACACGCGGAGCAACTACCGAGCAAATTCATGGGATAGAGAATCACCCTTTTGTAGGGGAAATATGTTCAGTTTATATGCAACCTAAAACAGTTATGTGAGGAAGAAAAAGCGAATGAGTGAAAAAGTAAAGGAGTGTGTAATATTTACACAAACTACTTTAGAAACAGTAGGACAACTTAAAACATGATAACTCTTGCTGCCAACTAAATGAAATGTCTTCCCTTACAGGAAAACGGGAACGGATTGTAGAGCGGACTGGAATGTACCTCATCCCGCCTTCCCTGGTGGTGAAGTCCATTAGGCCTGTCGGTCAGCAGCTGCGACCCGCTTGCTACCTGCCCGTTTCCTGGCCAGCGTTTCAGACCGCTGACCCCTTACGCCTGATCCAGGGTCTGAGGCGCGAAGAGAATTCGCCCCGGCGACGGTGTTGACGCCGTGGGGTTAACATCGCGGGGCTCTGCGTGGGAGCGTGCGAGGGGCCAGCATCAATCACCTCGCAGCCAACTGCCACCAGAGCGGCGCGGAGCGGAGAGGAACCAGCCATGCCGCCAACAGCCAACCAACCAGCCAGCCAGCCAACCAGCCAGCCAGCCAGCCAACCAGTCAGCCAACCAGCCAGCCAACCAGCCAGCCAGCCAGCCAGCCAGCCATCAGGCAGGACCAACCACTGTTCACACTGATCACCATGGAGCACTTTTACATCATTAGTCTAACCCCCCCCCCCCCCCCCCCCCAGTTTCCCCCCCTCTTCAACCCCCGACCCCATCCTCTACTGTGATGTTTCTGACGAGCAACGCGGCTTGGCAGACCTCAGCTGAAATGTCTTGGCCGACGCCTAGCCCAGGACCCCCCCCCCGACATGGTTAGCGGTCCTAGAGAAACACCAAACAACTTAACCCTTTTAGCCCAGGGCATGTGGCGATGTGCAGGGCGAGGGAGAGAGAGGGAGGGTAGGAGAGAAAGAGAGAGGGAGGGTAGGAGAGAGAGAGAGAGAGAGAGAGAGAGAGAGAGAGAGAGAGGGAGGGAGGGTAGGAGAGAGAGAGAGAGGGAGGGTAGGAGAGAGAGAGAGAGGGAGGGTAGGAGAGAGAGAGAGAGAGGGAGGGTAGGAGAGAGAGAGAGAGAGAGGGAGGGTAGGAGAGAGAGAGAGAGGGAGGGTAGGAGAGAGAGAGAGAGGGAGGGTAGGAGAGAGAGAGAGAGGGAGGGTAGGAGAGAGAGAGAGAGAGAGGGAGGGTAGGAGAGAGAGAGAGAGGGAGGGTAGGAGAGAGAGAGAGAGGGAGGGTAGGAGAGAGAGAGAGAGAGGGAAAGCGAGAGAAAACGGGACAAATAAAAAGACAAAGCCCTTCAACAAGAGAAAGGTCAGTGTTGGAGCATGTGATTGAGCTAATTGAAATCAACATCCATGGTCGGACACGAGCGGGCTAGGGCACTTGGCACTCCGCCTCATGCCAACATTCGTCAGTGTGCGTGTGTGTGTGTGTGTGTGTGTGTGTGTGTGTGTGTGTGTGTGTGTGTGTGTGTGAGATAGCCGGGCTAGGCTTTGGGCAGTGGTGGCGAGATAGCAGAGAAGCAGCACCACCACCATGCCAGTTATGATATCCTCCATGTAGTTTATCAGGGGGGGAAACGAAAAAAAATAGGAAGTGACATGTATTCAAAATAGCGTTCTGCTTAAAAAAAGCCAAAACACATTTAAATCAATGTTGTTTATGTTTGTGCCTGTGACATGAGGTTGGCCACACAAAAAACAGACTAGCAGCATTATAGTGAGCTAGCGAATGTTTTCCAAGCTAGATGACCTAACCTAAACCACATGGGTGTGCTCCATAATTTTTTTCTATGACCTAGGGTCAAGCCGGTACTGCACAGTAAGAGAGATGTCCGGCCCTGAAAGTCCCTCCCGGTGGTGTCCCTGTATGTGTTCCTTCGGAAGAGGCACTGAAGAACTGCTTGTTGGGGAAGCTCTTCGGTACACAGAAACCCCAATTTAATGTTTGGTGGATCCGACATCGCCTCATTTCAGCCAAACAGGGAAGCAAACCAAAGAAGAAAAAAAAAAAAAAAAAAAATGTGAAAGCCGTTACCGTGACAACCGTGTGGAACGTTCTCGTCCAAACTGTAACGGCGCCGCCACGCTGCATGTCTTCTCTAGTCTGTTCGCTTCTACACCCTCGGCCTCTCTGCCCACCCTCGCCCCCGTGGTCTGGCTGGTAGCAGTGGGTGCGTGGAGTGGTCTTACCATCCCGGTAGCCTGCCTACAGGCCAGTGTTAGTGGCGCATGCTTCATACACACCAATGCCAGCCCACAACCTCCTCCTCCCATAGCTCCCCCCACCACCAAGCCCCCCCCCCCTCCCCCCCCATGCCCCCGCACCCAGAGGATGTAACACACATTAATGCTACGCTAATTAGCAAAAAGAACTGACCGACCAATTAGGCGTGGTTCAGAGGACATGTAGGGGTTAAAGGCAGCTCTGATGCCGGAGTAGCACACTTTTTAAACGGTCTAAATATACAAATGCTGCACATGCTGTGGGTGTCTCTCACTCACACACACACACACACACACACACACACACACACACACACACACACACACACACACACACACACACAGTATGGCTTGGTCCACACAAATCGTAACTTCTTCAAAACACACTAACACTGAGTGTATTCACAAAACTCTGATCCTCCTTAGTGACACACTGCCAATATACTAAAGTAGATACAGCACTTCGACACAGAAAAGATATGTACTCTGGCCCCAATGGGCCCCCAAACGTTTTTTTACCTTGAGACTAGACCAGACCTGCGCCACCTCTAGAAGTTTTAGGGAGTGTGTGCCATTGATTGTGTGTGTGTGTGTGTGTGTGTGTGTGAGTGTGTGTGTGTGTGGGTGTGTGTTTAAGATGAACAGCGGTTCAAAATGCAACATTAATAACAGAACAAAGGGAGTTATGGCCGGCAGCGTCTACCGTGGTAGGGTATCCTGTCATACTGCAAGACAAAAGTGAAAAGTTCAACGTGATTATTACATGATTTTCCACGTGCATTTCGCTGGTGTCGACACAAAGCATTTCATATTTCACTTTTGGGGTTTTGGAAGCTTATTCCAAATGTGACATTGATTGGAATAATTTCATTCAAAACAAATATGCTTATCAGGGCAGCTTGATTAAGACGTTCCAGTCGGGGGAAGAGAGATTCATAACATAAGAGAGAACTTCTATAGGATTGTACACACTAAATACATATGAAGCAGATTTTCTAAAAGCACGTTATCATAGATCATACATGTTGTAGTGAGCTGTGATATCAAACTATTCGCACTACTATTGATATAATCCTATATTTCCATATTATGATTTGCATAATTATTGTTTATGGATTGCCATATTCGTTCTAACAGTGACATAATCATTTTAACCATACTAAGAGTCCTGGTTCACCACCATGCCCGGTCAGTTGGTAAGGCCTGAGAGTATGACTTTATCTCTCAATTCTATTATCACCTGTTTATACTAACCCAGGACCATGTTGTTGCCGCCGGGCTATAAGTATTCTGTGAATGCCCTTGGACTGGACTCTCAACCTAGGTAGTGAACCCATAGAGACCACTCTCATCGCGGGTAGTGGTTGGCATCGGAGGGCCCATGGACCAACGAGTGTCATTTCCTTTGTCCATGACTGTGTTATGATTCAATTCTGAATACATGTTTACGACCTGATTATACATTCTAAAAGTACCTGAAGACTGTGTTTTCTTCCACACTACAGAACCACACTACAGAACACACACACACACACACACACACACACACACACGCATACTAAAGCCAATGAATTACACCCCTAGTCCAATTAGCTGGGCTGTTAAGGAGAGCAGACTTGCGGCCAGAAGGTGGGAGTCCCAGGTGGGATACCACCGTGTATCCGAGGTACTTAACCTGAATTGCCTCGGTAAATATCCAGCTGTATAAACAGACACGAGACATATACTGGAAAACAAACCCACTGTTCCCTTTCGTATGGTGTTTGATGGCCGACGAGGGGTCCGGTGCTGTTTGTTTGTTGTTTTGTGTGTGTGTGTGTGTGTGTGTGTGTGTGTGTGTGTGTGTGTGTGTGCGCGCAAATGCAGTGCCAGGATAGCGCCACCTAGAGGGACAGAGTAGATAACATGCAAAACGGCTGACCTGTGGGCTGTTGGTGCGGTGAGTTCGAGTCCATCCTCAAGATAAGATGTCTCAAATCTCTCCTCTCCGGGACAATCTTTATTCCAATGTCCAATTAAACTAGGAAAAATTGAAAATACATTCATTTACAAGCAATGCAATTATTAAGTACGAATATGAAATGTGTAGGTATATGAAGGGCAATTTGAATTTGTTGCCATAATTTGACATTCACGAATAAAAATGTAACACGACAGGCTCGTTGTCTTCACAGGAAAGACAATGCATTGGAGGCTGTCAGGCTTCAAGTCACGTATTCTCTATTCCGCTCACACATCCCTGATCTGCCACCATCTGCGTCTAGTTTTTAAGTGTCTGTGATCATGGGGGCTGTTCTTAGGGGGCTGTCACCGCGCTTTACGGTGTTGTTAAAGCCCAGCCTTAGCCCTAACGCGCAACACCACGGCCCTGAGAAACGGCCCATTCAGACAAAGCGCTCTCCTCTCTCTCCCTCCCTCCTTCACTCTACCCAACACCCATCTTGGTTTGACAGGATGAAGTGTTTTCTAGAACAATATTCTCTTCTGCACAGAAATGCCTGCCGGACAAATCTGACCAGCTCTTTGCAACGTGGAGCGATATATACACAGAGTCACGAGTTTGAAGGGAGAAAAAAAAGAAGAAGCTTGCAACCTTTTTTTTCTCTCTGTAACTGTTGGACTCTTTA
>CM030180.1:16622181-16672181 GCA_017639675.1 Aplochiton taeniatus | reverse complement strand
TATAAATTTTCTACGTAGAAAATCAATCTGAGGCATATGCAGACACATGCATACGCACGCACGCACACACGCACGCACGCACGCACGCACGCACGAACACACACACACACACATATATAATTGAGATTTTTCACACAAGGACATGCTGAGCCTGAAGCCAGCGCTTAATTGCACGAGCTATCATTACACGGAAAATCAACAATTTTAAAAATACACCAAACACCTTTCATCTTCTGCCTCTCTCTAATCGCACCAGTGAGAGACGTCTGGAAGGGAGCTCCATGTAGTCAAACTATCTAAACAGCGCCAGCGGGGGCCGCGCAATCAGCGCTGCTGACGCAGATGCTTTCGGACACGTTGTAGCGCTGCTGCAACGTTGCCTCCGACTGTCGCCATGCTACCCCCCCCCCCTCCCCGCCCCACCCCCACAGACCCGGCTCACAACGTCTCCAGCAGGGAATCAGATGCGACCTGTGTGCCATGTTCAACCCGCTCCGCTCAGGGTGAGCAACGACAACACACACACACACACTCACACACGCACACACACACGCACACAAAACGCACTTCTCCGAGACAAACAACATCCTTTTCTGTTAAGCCCTCCCCTCTGATGTGTTTGTTTTTTGTCAGAGCGTTCCAAAGCCTTTTGTGAAGAAGTCGTCCGACGATCGGGTGGTGCTGGATCTAACCGTTTTACTTGGCCCTGCCATCGTTGTTCATGCCTCTCTTCTCCCTCTTCTCCCTCTTCCCTGCGCTGAGAGGCTGGTCTCAGGCCCTCTGGGGGATGGCATAATGAGGACTCCTATGGCTCCGTTCTGTCTCGTTTGAATTCTAAACGCTGGCGTAACACCCGGCACACTTTGGACGCCTGTGATGGCTGCATTATGGGCCGCGCTCTGGAGGGTGACAGTCCATCATGTCCGCACACGGGCCTCCCCTTCCCTGTGCGCGCTGCTGTACCCGCCGCCGCTTCCACTCTCCGACGCCGGCAGGTTTCACATCCGGGAAAGACCGCTTGCCGCTTGGTGCTTTTCATGACGTAAAGGCCGCTGGCCGCTTGGTGCTTTTCATGACGTAAAGACCGCTGGCCGCTTGGTGCTTTTCATGACGTAAAGACCGCTTGCCGCTTGGTGCTTTTCATGACGTAAAGGCCGCTTGCCGCTTGGTGCTTTTCATGACGTAAAGGCCGCTTGCCGCTTGGTGCTTTTCATGACGTAAAGGCCGCTTCCGTTCAAAGCAGGAAGCGGGAAGCTGGCATATGTCCTCGTCCCTTATTGCAACGAATGTACAACCGACCATAGGCTAAAATGCGTGTGGTTGTGGAAACCTAATTCCTTCTAATTGAGGCAGTATTTTGAATATCGGTCCCGTATAGCCTACGCTGTACGCCACGGAGAGAAATGGAACACAGAAATGGTTGTGGACAACCCAACTTGGGACCGTTTTGTCACCCCAGAGTTAATAGATTCAGGACGCAATTAGCAGACACCAGGTCGCCCCTGAATGACGTCTAAGGTGAAAGGTCAGGCAACGATTGAGGTGCGGACGTATCGACAAACTCCCAATTTACACACGCGCGCCGGCCCCATTGACTAGCCGTAATATTGGCAAATGCATAACAGCAGTGTCAAGTGCTCAGGGGTGATCTATTATTATTTTATTTTGGCTGGAGTGTCTGATGCGGGCCTCCCCTGAGTACGCTGCAGAAACATATTCTCTTCAAACAACCCCAATGACAGCCAAATAGCCTGCTTGTCGCTTGTAAAAAACCTTCTAATGATGCGTGTCGAGGGAGCGCCCCCCGTCTCCTTGTAGCAGACGACTCCCCTGTGAGCAAGGAAAGCAGAGAGGGGGGGGGGGGGGCAGAGAGAAGGGAGGTGAATAATAATAACAACGTTTCCTAAATCATTCCTCCATGTGAAACCCAACGACACCACCATGAGTATCACAGAGTGTTGTAAAAAAAAAAAAAAAAAGCAAACCCTATACTCATGGAAGGCATACATCCAACATGCCCCCCCACCCCCACCCCACCCCCCTACTTTTCCCTGATCTGCAGAGTCAACATTCATTACAATAACCATTAAGTTTCCACTTTCTAATGGTTTGCATCCCTCGTGCAGAAACTTGAGTATCTGCTGGCGGCAATTGGACATGATAGGTACACGAGGGGAAGAAGAAGAAGGCCCCTTCCTGTTCCCCGCATCACCAGGGTTCGTAGCGACGGTAACACACGGTAACAACAGCTCCCTCCCATGCGTCCTTCTGAGCTCCGCTCTCTTCATAATGCAAGCCTAATTAGGAGAGAGGTGATAGCAAGCTGGATGTTTGCTGTTTTCTGTTTGTGTGTGTGTGCGTGCATGTACGTGTCGTGTGTGTGTGTGTGTGTGTGTGTGTGTGTGTGTGTACTATATTTGTCATGACATGAGGGGGGTGGAGGTACGGAGAATACAGCTTCATACCCTCGACGTATAAGCACTGCTAATTTGATGCCGTGTTAAAGATAGCGCTGAATCCTCCAACATCAGCCTGTCAGCTCAATCAATCTATCAATTAGCAGTCTGAAGGACAGTGATAGTCTGGTAAAGACGGTAGTTTTGTACATATTTTACATATTATCAAATTACCATCGGGTTCATTTACATAATTTAAATTATGCATTCTTGTATTTCTCTTTTCTTTTTTTTTAACACGACTTAATGCATTTTCTGACTTCAACACACACTAATCCTATGTGAGCTTAGATATACAGACAACAGGGTAGGCTTTGCCCTGAATTAACATAAAACAATAACTTGACAAGCAATGGCCAATTAAACAGAACCCATACAGAAGTGACATAATCATACATGGATATGATGGAACAAGAGAATTATTGCTGCCTGGATCACATCCCCTTCTTTTTAAAACACCGACTTTTATTTCGAGTTCACTGAATGGAGGACGGGGCGGCCAATGAGAGCGAGAAGGAGAAAAAAGCGAGGAGCCCTTGGTGTCTTAATGCCAAGGAAGAGACAGCGCTAACGGGCTCTGATTAGCTCCGTTTATCTCTAATTAATTACCTTTACGTAATTAGAACGCCCCGTTTCAGCTAGACGCGGAGTCAAGTCGGCTAGATTATTAGCGTGCTCATCGGGCCTTTTACAAAAGGGGGTTGAAATTAATGTAACGTGCAGAGAAATCCATCGTTTTTAATTGCACAGGTGTTGCCTTGTGGCGTCGCTTTATCACGCGCGGCGGCGCCGTGACATTACTAGCAGGGCTTCCTACGAACCACACCTTGGCAAAGGCATATTAGCTAGGTCTGTTATTGTGTTATTTATTACATTTGCACCCGCCATTGCCCAGATTGATTCATAGGGTCTGTTTTTCGGTTCTTATTCTCGCCGGCCAGGAGAGTTTCCTGACCAGAGACTATCTACTCAAAGCTTGACAATAACATCAATTTAAAGAAATCTAGTACGCAAATTATCCTACAAAAATGTGTGTAAAGTGGAATAGACTCCAGAAACAACATCTCCTTGAAGAAAGAATGGACATAGACATAGATTTCACATAACATCCTCAATGTGCAATGCCATTGTTTAGTTTACAGAAATGTGTAAGTAAAGTTAGGTACAACTGAGCAATTTCACCAAGCCTGGCCTGGTAGTGTGCAGTTTGAAAAAACTTTGAATGTAATACAAATCACACTCAACAGAATTACTTTACTTGCATTGCGTACATTAACATTGTCTTTTAAGCTAATAGTATTACACACTCAATACCATTGACTCCAACCTTACCCATCAATATAATTACCATGGAGTATATTTAGCTACTGCATGGAAATGCTAATGATGACTGCATGGGGTTGAGTTGGGGTCTTCGGTGAATGCAAAATATGCTGTGTTTATGCATCTGGGCATCTTTGCTATTACAACAATTAGCCTTGGAAATGGAGATCATTTACTATGAAAACGTTTCACAATTAGCGTATTTTTTCTTCCATATGCTCCAGTATTTATAGTGTGTTATGCCCTATATAAAATTATAAAATAAGAAAACAATTTCTATTGTTTCTATTCTACAAGTCTATTTTCTTTTCTCAGGTCTGGGTGAAACCTATTGAGTGTTGCCTCAAAGCAGTACAATCTTCAATCTACCTTTGCGCCATAAGAAAGCAATAATAATAATAATAATACATATTCTGATATATATAAATGAATATAGCCTCTCCTTAGGTCTGGGGCAAACTTATGTAGGGTCATCTCAAAGCAGTGTAATGGTCAGTGTACTTCAAAAGTGCCAAACAGAAATAAAAATTGTTATAGCGCAGCTTAAGGAGATGAAGATTATTGTATATATTTCAGTGTAGAGCGACAGACTGTAGGAGAGACCAAAGAGACGTACATTTTGAGTAATGTTAGGTTTACGATGAGAGACCAAAGAGACGTACATTTTGAGTAATGTTAGGTTTACGATGAGAGAGAGAGACCAAGAGACCAACACCCCAAACTCTAGTGGCCATCACTTAAACATATAAAGCTGTACATTCACACTTTCTGCTCAATTGAACCGCATACAACTCCCTTTTTAAAGCAAACTGAAGCACTGCATGTGTTTTATTGTGTTCCAGTCAGATTGGGGTAAAAATGGCCCGCGGCTTTATGTCCTGGCGCTTATAAACCCTGCAAAGACGCACTGTTTCTTGTTGATGCAGTGAAGTGAATGAAGCTGGATGGGTAGATAGAAGAGTGGATTGGACTGATGGATGGCTGGAACGAGGCGCAGAAGGATGGAGGCAGAGCCTGAGGCAAAGCGTTCTGCTGGACATACATATGTTCTCCTCCAACCTCCCTCCACGTCGTCTGCGGCTGCACCAGTTCTGATGACACTAGGCTGTATTGTCTTCTGGCACCTCTGCCAATGAAGACAGCCAAGGCAGCTGTAACCATGCATGGCATCAAGGCCGCTGACCTGGAAGGGCGGTCCAGAGCTAACAGACCCATTCGGTGGTAGCCTTTTCGTAGGGACGGAGTCGCTGCTTGGTCAAAAAACAATGAAAGACCCCCCTCTCTAAACACACACACGTACGTGCGCGCGCGCGCGCGCGCACACACACACACACACACACACACACACACACACACACACACACACACACACACACACACACACCCTCTCAAAGCACATCACATCACTCATCATAACACTCAACTTACAGGCCGTTGAAGTACTGTTGTGCTAACAATAGACCTTCTTCTCCATGCCAACGTTTTGATCCAAATACATCTGTGTGTTGCCATGACGGTAAACAACGTCAATACCTTAAACGTACGTCCGTTAATGTTGAGGGGATTTGAATAAGGAGAGGGCCCTATTGATGTGAATGCTGAGGGGAAGCTGTGTGCCAATCGGAGCTCCATGGGTTGTGAGGAGGTTTCTTCAGAAGGGCTTCACTTCAAGTGTCTAGAACGGGTGTGCAGAGACACCAGTGATTCCAGACTTTCTCCTGCGTTTCCTTGAAGTGCCTTGGCCGTGTCCTTCATGGCAATGACAAGCGTTGTCTTTCCTAGCCTATCTTTGTAACCTATCAGGCAACATGACAATACCTTAATGAGGACCACTTCACATTTGTTGAACAAATATCTCCCTTCAGGGACGTAACTTTTTTTCTGCTCTTTCTCTGGGAGAGATGTGCGCGGCACATTTGTTTAATGGACCGGAATGAGTGAAATTAACAAAGACGATGTGACACCTTCCCGTCAGCAGCCATTAAATATGAGCGGGCTTCCTGCCCGCTCGGCATATTCCCAATGGCTTTAATTTCTTTAAAAGTACCGCAGGTATTTGAATGTGTGATGAAAGGCGCCTTTCATATCAAGCATAAAAACGTGAGGATCACGTGTCACCTCGTGCCACCCTGTCTCCTGCAGCCGTTTAGAAAACATTTGAAAAGAAAAAAGGGAACTCAAGCGTCATTCAGAGATATGCAGATTGGCTTTTTAAAGTGGATCCATCTTACTCATGTCACATTTAGAAACGATTAGAGATCCATTGATGTTAGACGCTGGGACGTCAAACTGCTCCATTTAGACGTTTAACGTTTTAAGTGCTGTGGCGTCTCCCTTTTAAATAAGAAAAATAACAATGCTTGATTGTGCTCATTTGTTAGGCTGATAGACATTTTGTTCTAAATTGCTTTACAGTGACAATTTTGTCATGACAGCATAAAAACAGGTAAACGTGTGACCTAAATATGTTAGTTTCTTATCTTACCCAAGTTATGTTCATTCCTGCTTAAGATTAAATGACAGTAGGCTTCTGACACATCTGCAATATATTTACACCTTAAGAGGTATACCATTTTACCCTATTTGGTATTTCGCTTTTGAATGTGCACGTGTTGATTTAAAATGAAAGTTAAATAAGGGATCCTTGAAATAAACTAAGGTCAATACCAGTTATGTAGTTATAAATTTCAGTTATGTAGTTATAAATATCAGTTATTTACTAATCAAGCCGTGAGATAAAGTTTCACCCACAGTAACTGGGGTCCTGGATTATAAAATCCAGAGGTATGTGACTCCTACTGCCACCAAATTGTTTGTTCAAATATTAGACACACAAGAGGACCTTACAAAGGTCATTTTTACCCGGTAACTCAGACTGCCATCTCCTTATTTACTTCCTGTTTTTTTTTTGCAGTGTGTAGGACGAACTACACCCTCTCTCTCTCTCTCTCTCTCCCTCCCTCCCTCCCTCCGACTCCCTCTCGCTCTCTCTCGCTCTCTCCTTCTTTCTTTTTCGCCCTTTCTGTCTCTTTCCTTCTCTCTCTCTCTCCATTCTGTCTCTCCTTCTTTCCCCCTCTCGTTTCCTCTCTCCCTGACACACTCCTCCAGCCACACTGCTGTCCTCAGCATCTCCGTGGGGCGGTGACTAATTGCCCCCGTAAATCACCGCGCCGGCCGTGTCGTCCTCCGTTTATTTTCCCCGACAGTAATTTAGTGCTTGCTCTTTTACACACTTGTCAGCGCGTGTTTTTCCTCACATTAAAGGCCGGTGGAAAAAGGCCGGTAATTAACGGTGCAACGCGGCGCGGTGCCGCCGCTCCTTCATCACGGCGCCATAATTGTGGTCCTTGTCTGTCACAGTAACCTCTCAAGTTTCCCTTTGGAACATCCTCCCTGCTATTTGTCAACCTGGAGAAATGTGCGCGCCAAACAGGAGAAAGAGAGCGAGAGCGAGAGCGAGAGAGAGAGAGAGAGAGAGAGAGAGAGAGAGAGAGAGAGAGAGAGAGAGAGAGAGAGAGAGAGAGAGAGATTCAGAGGGCCCGGAATCGAATTGCGGCGTGGCTGCTGGTTCTCCTATTTGTACCCGGGTCCGAGTCATTTATATCTCAACGCAAACACTTGTCAGGAATATTAGCCTGATCCCCACAACAAGACAAAGGATACATTGTAAACACACCTGGATTCATGATGGCTGAGGAGGATTTTTCTCTCTCTCTCCCTCCCTTTCTCTTTCTTTCTTTTTTTTTTCTCTCTCGTTGTTGCGGCAGGTAGCAGTGCTGAGGCCCCCCTCTTAATAAACAACTCCCAGCATTCATAGTGCTGGGAGGCAGAACCTCGGGACAGTGAGCAAACAACAGCAAATAGAAGAATAGCTGAGACCACAGAAGAAGACAAAGAATACAAAAAAAACTCCCTTCATTGAGCTAATCTATTTGCAGGGCAGCCAAGTCCGGTTGCGGTTGTTCAGTCATCCTTTTTTTGTTTGTTTTTGCAAGTTTACGGCGAACTAACAGTATACAGCGCTAGGCACAGACACAAACAGAGAGCCTGCTCTGTGGCGCGCTTGTCATAATGCTATTTTTGTATCTGCCTGTGCAGGGCAGGTGATTCACGACGTGCCTTGTTAGCCGCACCCTGCAGCACACTGGTGATGCACAGTATCCATCACCCTCAACTCGCAACCCCTAGAGGTTAAGTCATCAATAACTTTAGGGCTGAAAATATTGCAAGAGGACTTCAAGTTGTTTTTTTTTTTTCTTTCCTGCGCACACAGTAAAGGTCCTCTCAACTGCCTGTCTATGTATTTCTTACACCCCCCCCCCCCCCTCCCCACCCTTCTCCTTCCTCACCCCCGCACTGTCCACCCCCCACCCCCACCCCCCACAACCACCACTCTCTAGGATTTCCTTATTTTTTTGTAATATCTTTATTCTCCTGTCACAGACAGGGGCTAATGGGATATGTGGTCAAGATTTCAGGATCCATCACTGACTGGCTGAAGAATTAGCATCGGCCCCATGCATCAACTGCCAGGAGCTGTCAGACCTGCTGTCCCACGCGCTTCATTATAGCCGTGGTGCTGTGCTAGCACCCCCCCACCCCCACCCCCAGTGCTCGCCTATCCTCCTCTGTCTCACAGAGACACCGCTGAAGAAAGGGCCCCCGCCACGCCCCTCAATGTCAGACCCCCGGTCACCCTACACTAAATTAGGATACACTGTCGAGCTTTTAGGAATTAGGGGGGACCTGAGCTTCTTCCTTCCTTCTTTTCCTTGCCTTGCTCTTCGCCGGTGATACTCTTCCAGGATAAGTGACTCTCCCCTCCCTCCTCTTATCCTTTCACTCCTCCTCCAGCTCCCCCCCACTCCCTGGCCGGTTTATCTCTTTCGGAGTGTGTGTGTTTTCTTCTCATCAGGAGTAAGCGTATTAAGAGACGATGCGGCTAATTAAGGAGTCTTTGGCCCCACGTTAGGAATCGTGGAAACTATTTGATTACCCACATCCCTCCTGTGGCAGGGGGTACCGGCTCCTTTTTACACCCCTCGAGTCTTTTTCATAGGCCCCGAGTGCCCCCCCCCCCACACACACACACACAGAGTTCCCTCCGTCCCCCCTCTGACTCCTCCTCGGTGCGGATTAGAGCCGCCGCACTAAGAAGGTCACGGTGAAAATGAAGAGAGCAAAGCAGGAGTACAGCTGGGGACCCTGGCTGGGCCCCGGCCCTGTCCCTCTCCCTCCCTCTTATTAGCAAATCAAAGCTGACTCCCGGAAGAGCTTCACACCCCTCACCTGATTTTGTCCTTTTCCGCTAATCACATCACCACTTTGCCTTGACTGACACTTTTCTTTATAATTGGCCCATGATCTGGCCAGGATCTAATAACCAGAAAATCCCTTCTGAGGGTCCGCCGGGCTCGGGCAACCTGTCTCCTCTGTACCCCCCCCCCCCCCCCCCCAATCCCCTGAAACCCCTACCCTTACACAGACGCCCCCCCCCCCCCCCCCCCCAGCATCCCCCTAACACCATCTGCAAGCAGTCCGTTCCTGTGCCTCTGTGTTTTAAGCAGCGGCGGGTGGAACTAATCTTAAGGTTCAATAATGGTGTGAATATTGGATGAGCAGCTTAGACAGCAGCATCCGTGGCAGCAGCCCCTAATTACTGTTCATTTGCCAGAGTATCAAAGCCTAATTACTGTTCATTTGAATGCTCCCGAGGACAGGGAGCCCAGTCAAGGCAGAGCTAGATGAACACAGCCCTCCAGAGATCAGTCACTCAGATTCGATCTCTCTCTGTGTGTCTCTCTCTCTCTCTCTCTCTCTCTGTGTTTTGTTCTGCTCCATACGATTTAAATACACTAGCTTCATTGTCTGTGTGTGTGTGTGTATTCAATGTCTTCACGTGTTTACGTTTGTATATGTGTGTGTGTGTGTGTGTGTGTGTGCGCGTGCCTGCGACTATTGTATCCTGCAAGCGAACATTCCACATTTCTCCAAACAAACACGTTAATCAATCTGGGAGACAGCTCAGAGCAGAGGATGAAGGGGAGCTGGGGGAGCACAAGAGGGAAGGCAGAGACAGGGTCCGTAATGCCAAGCTTATTGTTTCTTTTGCTCGCTCTTCTTTGTCTTTTTAATGTGTTTTGGGTAAATATCAGACGAGGGAGAGGGAGAGAGAGAGAGAGAGAGAGAGAGAGAGAGAGAGAGAGAGAGAGAGAGAGAGAGGGGTGGGGGGGTGACTGCCGTCATCTCTCCCTCGCCTTTCACCAGAAGAAAGCTTTCTCTCTCTCTCTCTCTCTCTCTCTCTCTCTCTCTCTCTCTCTCTCTCTCTCTCTCTCTCTCTCTCTCTCTCTCTCTCTCTCTCTCTCTCTCTCTCTCTCTCTCTCTCTCTCTCTCTCTCTCTCTCTCTCTCTCTCTCTCTCTCTCTCTCTCTCTCTCTCTCTCTCTCTCTCTCTCTCTCTCTCTCTCTCTCTCTCTCTCTCTCTCTCTCTCTCTCTCTCTCTCTCTCTCTCTCTCTCTCTCTCTCACCTAATCCTGACAGAAGCCACCACAATCACGGTCTGCCACCCGTTTGACAGTTTCTGTCACCAATTAGCAGCTAAATCGGCATCACCCCAAACAAGAAAACCAAGCAATTTATATGTCTATTATTTAGCGTATGTCTGGGCACGCGCATGTGTGTGTGTTTGCATGTTTTTTTTCCCCCCCTTCCGTCCTTCCTTCCTTCTTTCACAATTCACACTCTTTTATCCCCCTTCCATAAGAAAACATGGGGCTGCAATCAATCTGGCTCCTCATAGTCCCTCTCAGATCAGTATGCTAACTCCCCCCCCCCCAGAGCGGAGGCCTCTACGGACGAGAGGGGTTTGGGGGGAGTGTGTGTGTGTGTGTGTGCGCGGGGGGTTACACCCAGTATACCCATCTCAGCAAGTTTGTCTTGTGAATTTTCCAGCCTGTGCGCCGGAAAAAAATGTACACGGCGGGCGACAGCCCTCTTCTAATGAGGCAGACCGGCCAGTTTGCCGGGTTTCCCTGCTCCTCTCTTCTCCGTGAGACGACACTAAATGAAAAGGCTGGACACAACACGCCCGGTTTGTTATCATTCAATCTGCTTGAGACCGCAAACTGGTCATTATCCCAGCCATTATTTTCCCTGATTTACTGTCGTCGGGCAGGGGTAGGGGGGGTGTGGGGGGCAGAGGGGGGCGGCCGCCACTCCTCTTGTGCGCTCGGCGGGGTAGAGAGGAAGCAGCTTGAACATTTGCATTTACACGATCGGGCTCAGCAGCTTATTAGATCTGGATATTTATTTTCCACTTAAAACCGATGTTTGATTACACTTTAATAAAGAACAAGGAAACCGACTGAGACAACGGCCAACAGTCATTGAGCCTCTGCCTGGTGCTTTTCACTGGGATTA
The DNA here is from genome assembly GCA_017639675.1 of Aplochiton taeniatus. Taxonomy (NCBI): domain Eukaryota; kingdom Metazoa; phylum Chordata; class Actinopteri; order Galaxiiformes; family Galaxiidae; genus Aplochiton; species Aplochiton taeniatus. The sequence goes on along the minus strand of CM030180.1, from coordinate 16,660,985 downwards.
TTTGTTCTTTTTCTTTTGGGGGGGGGCTTTAATGAAACAGGAAAGAGACAAAAGATGAGAAGGTGATAAAAGAGAAAGAGTAGAAAACTATTTCCAGGGGAACAGGAACCAGGGGACAGCACGGGGTGAAACATGTGAAATGAAACATGGACATGTGAAACATGGACAATGGCCGTACGTTCAACTTCATTATGAAATTAAAAAAAAAATGTAATATCAAAAACAATAAGATTCAGATAGCATCACAATACTATGTGAGGGCCTCCTCTGACAGCTCATGGTTAAATGTAGAATTAACCTTGAGCTGCCTCCATTGGCTGGCTCATACATCACTTTTAGCAAAAACAAATACATCTACACCTCCTTTCAGCACTTTAAATATATACCTTCTGTATAAAAAGGAAAAACGGACATAAAAACTGAAATGGCTATTGTGTTTCAATAGGATACGGTTCAATACAATCCATCCAAATAATTATAAAACCCAACAAATGCTCTTATCTTTCATGATGGAAGCACTCCGTCTACAGGAATGTTTTGGCCTGCTTCATAGCCGCTGGCATGATGTGGTCTATGGTGGTGACACAGTCACACACAGCCTAAGCATTCTCCTGTTGTCCTGTTCTTTAGCCCCTTAAGAGGCCTGTACCTGGGACAGCGAGGTCGATGCCGTGCAGCGGGGGACTCAGGGACCCGGCCATTGGAGGGAAAGTGTCAATCAAAGCCGACCTGTGTAAAATGCAGAGTACAGGCCGCCATTGATTATGGACATTCACTTTAAGCAGACTGACGCTACACTCGGGTTGATCAATATTTGCCTTAAGAAGCCATTTGTAACCCCGGTGACACGTGATAAATATACATGCTGCATGGAGAGCCTCGTGTGGACAGAGGATATGGGGGTGGGGGTGGTGTGGGATTGGAGGGAAAGGGTTGCTTCTGGGTGGCTTTTGATGCAGAGATGGCACACGTCACATTTATTTTTGTCAATCCTCAACAACCACAAAGTTATTAAGCAAATGATAAAACATCTCAGGTAAAAAAAAATATTGCAATATTGGAATTGGAAACCTCAAAAATGATATATAAATACAAATGTAAACAAAGTCCGCAACTCCAGTATGCTCGAAACTATTTATTGACACACAAAAGAAAACAACGTTTCGCCCGTAGGTCTGAACCTGATCCGATCAAAAACAATTAGCAAGAACCCTCATAAATGTCCTCCTTAAATCTCCCTCCCTGTTAAGTCGACATAATTCCTCTTCGCGCACCTTTTGCAACCGTTCACCCGGCGTGGTTGGCGTAACAAACTTGAACCGCACCCCAACCGTCCACACAGCTGCACGGAGTGCCGACGAGGAGCGACGTGTAGAGTGGAGGTGAGCCCTTGGCCCGGAGTGACCCCTCATTTAAGGCGATCGACAAAATCAATAAAGTGAAGTATGTTTCCTCGCTCTTTCGGCACCACCTCTTCCTCCCCGAGTATTCCCCCTGGCCCGGCGCTCCGGCTGCGCTCCATTACCCAGAACCCCTTCCACCCAGACGTCTGTATCCTCCGCCACTCTGTCTTCTTCGGCGGGGATTACTCATCCTGGGCGCGCTAACTACGGTAGGCCAAGCTCTACGAGAGCTGGCTTTCCCTTTGGGGTGGTTTCCACGCGTAAACACAAACCGCTGCTGAGTTCACACTTAAAACTACAATACGAGAGACTTTGGACTTTGGATAAAGTTTGAATTTCAATTGATAGTGTATGAATGATAGTTATACTTGAAAACTTGATACTAGGGAATTTTCCTTTACAAAAGCATCAACAAATTTTGCATTCGCCCCCATGATACCAAATGAGACATTTCATTTTACTTACAAAATGTACCCTTTCTAAACATTTTTGCTTACTTAATACATTTTTGACTGAACTGTAGCCTATACAGAGAATTTGCCCTCTGATTAGGAATAAATAAAGGATATCGATGATGGCTGACTCAAAGGTGTATGGGACCAGCCTTTGTGAACTGACCTAGCATGGCCTGGGAAGCCCTCACTCGCCTTCTCAGATTGGAGAGATCGGTGGTGTGTGGGGGTGGGGGGGTGAGGTGGGGAAACACATCAAAACTGCTCTGTTCTGACTTCAAAACATCTTTCTCTTATTGAAAAGGGCTCTTTAAGGTGTGAGAGATGAGGTGGGAAACAAAGCTCGCCACTGCAAGGTCAAATCTTTGGCTTTTTCATAGACCCCGAGGAGGTAAATTGATTGTGGAGCGTTAGAGGGAGGAAGGGTTGGGGTGGGGGGGGGGGGGGGGGGTTTAAGCATTTAACTGCTGACAGCCAAACTCTGGCCCTGCAGGGGAGGAGCAGGCAGCACATTGCTTGACACCGATTCCACAGGCCTGTACTCTAACAATCCTCTATTGCTCAACGGGCCATGACACAAGCCTTTGTTACAATTAACCTATCAGGGCAGGGGCCTTCCAGTCACAGGTGAACCAATTTGAACTCCCTAATGTTCATGTGTTATGCTGTTTGAATCTGACAGCCAAGCCTGTACAAACTTTCACCACATTTTTCAATAACTCTCCTTTTCTCGTTCCAAAAAATAAAATGACTCGGCCTCAAAGCTGAGACCAACTTAGGTGCCTTTCCTATAATACATTCAATGATATGAGCTGTGGCTCCGGAATAGATCCTATCCTTTATGGAGTAAGCCCGGGGAAGTACTGGCGTGCGTTTCAGCTCCCGTACACAGTATATGACCTACAATAAAAACAAATGACTCTTACCCTCGGTGTAAAACATAAAAGTATTTAAAAATTGACCCCCGGGGTCTGCTTTGTCCGTGGCTGGAGGCGTTATTATAGCCGGGCCTGTCATGAAGTATCCCCCCAGGTCATTACTCCCAGGCAGCCACAGAGCCCCTGGCAGGAGGAAGCAGAGCACTCTATTATCTGGGACATGGACGAGAAGAAGGGGATTAAGAGAGAGGGGGAGAGAGGGGGAGAGAGAGAGAGAAAGAGAGATGGAAGGAGGAAAAATGTGAGAGAATAGGCGGAGAAAAAACAACAACAAAAAGAGTGGCAAGAGACGGAGAGATGTGAGAGAGAGAGAGAGAGAGAGAGAGAGAGAGAGAGAGAGAGAGAGAGAGAGAGAGAGAGAGAGAGAGAGAGAGAGAGAGAGCGAGAGCGAGAGCGAGAGCGAGAGCGAGAGCGAGAGCGAGAGAGAGAAAGAGAGAGAGAGAAGGATGGAGATCATTGTGAAATAAATAGAAGAGAAGTGGGTAAAGAGAGAGGAGCTGGCCCTGGATCTGAGGAACGGAGCGGGAGGGGCGGTAGGGGGGGGGGGGGGTGTGATGTGGGAGATGGCACAAGCAGTGACGTGTGTTTGGGTCTTGGCCCAGGCCCGGCTATGGAAGCTATCCATTTGGGCCAGGACTCTAGCTAGCATTGGCTGGCATGTTGGAATGGAAATACTTAACCCAATCAAGGACATAATTGCGTATTTTTTTCATCTGTTTTTCATTTGATGCATATATTCTCTTTAGTTAAATCATATTCTAGCTCTCTCGTTCCAACCCCTTGGAGTCCAGATGAGAGGGATGCGAGTTATCTGTGTCTCAAAATCAAAGCCAAAGCTAATTTAACTGGATGCAAAGCATTGTTCTACTGTGACCAAAACAAAGTCAAACAACTTATCTTGCATAATGCTCAATACAGAAAAAATACAAACAGAACTCGCTGCAGGAGAGCCCCATATTTAATCTACAAACGGCCCTGCCTAATGTTACTTTCAACTTTTGCTCGCCTTCTGCAGTTGACTGCAGTTCCACGCCAGCATTGTCTTGACAACGGCGCCTACTCTGTAGAGGGAATATAATACAAAATAATTTACCGTAACTTGACTGAGTTCTGAACTTTTTTTTGTTATGTACAACTGCCAAAAAGCTACCGTAACGACCAGGTATTCCACAGTAAAAATCACATACTGTTTCAGGTATGGGTATCATCTTAGCAAGACTTTCCATGTCCACAGGCCAAACACACAGGATTTAAAGGGCCTACTGAAAGGCGGAGGGGCGACAATCACAAGTTCATACGGATAACTCGCTGCATCCACCGATAGGTCCGTTTGGAGTTCACGTCACGCGGGTCAATCAAACATGACAGCTATTTACACTCAGAGGGAGAGATGAAAGGTGGTGAGTCGATCACTGAGGCTATTCTGTAGGAACAATGGGAGAGGGACAGGCAACCACAGAGAGGAAGGCCTGTAAAGTTTAGCTTTTAGCCTGTCTTTGAGGCAGGCTTCATATGCTTAGACGCACACATGCACACGCCACGCACGTGTGTGTGTGTGTGTGTGTGTGTGTGTGTGTGTGTGTGTGTGCGTGTTTTGGATACAAACTTGTGACACACCTACACACAAAAACCCAGACAGTGTGTTACTAATGGAGCCGCCTATGTGTCTTTGATGTTCCGGGTGCTGTATCTGTTGTGTATCTGTCCTCTCAAATCAGTTCCTGAGCGCTAGGGGTAAAAAACATGGCAACAAAGGGAGGCAGGGTGTGTGTGTGGGTGTGTGTGTGTGTGTGGGGGGGGGGTTACATTCAAAAGTGTCAAAATACACATCTGGTTCTGCTCGCGCACACATGTATGGACGGGTACGCTGTTTAGGGCTCACCTTCTGAAAGTATCTGGAAGTCAAGTGGTTCCTGGCCTTCCACTAGAGCTCCCTCACCTGGCCCAAGGGGAGGAAAATGAGAAGTGAAACAGGGTCAATCTTCGGCCTATGATGAAACGTGAGCTCTGAATGATAAATGCTGCGTTGCTACTAGTAATGCTATAAGATCATGTCAACATGAGGCAGGCCAGGGTATGTGGACGGAAGATATGGAACTCGGAAGCTAAAGCGGGCTGGGTCCTACACTTTAGGACACAGATGGGCTTCAAGACAAACACAACAAAAACAACAACAAAACACCTAACAAACATTACACACAAGCGATACAACTGTCTTAATAAGAAATCTGTTACTCCTAATGGCCTAATTTGCCATTTTGGTGAGAGTCACAACTGCAGTAGCTAGTACCATAAAGTAAGAAAAACCTTGTATCCACATTTCTTTGTGGTTTTATGTTTATGTGCTTTTTCAAATAAGTGTAAAGTAGTAGCTATGTGTACATCTGAAAGTACCCTATCTGTCCAATTACCTCAATGTATGGGAGAGAAATGTGATGTTTATAGAATACGTGCCTGTGTTATGTTACCACCTCCGCATCATTATCGCCAGGAATGTAACATCCGAGACATTAGGGCAGTCATAACAGCGAGAGCATGATTTCATTGCTTCACGTGATCCTCTTATTCAAAAAGTCTGCTGTTTTAAATTAATAAATTAATCAAACGGTCAAATCTTTAAACCATACTTGTGCTGAGTAGCTCACTATTGACATCAACGGTTCCTGCTTAGCAAATTGCACGCATGCCCACTAAGAATAGGCCTAGACCTAATGAATCGATACGCAGGTGATTGACTCTGGCAGCTCGGAATTGCGTTGTTTGTGTTTTATTAACAACCGGATATAAGTAAATCGCCGTTATTTGATTCTACTACAAACCGAATGTGGGACTATATCCAACTAGGTAAAATAAACAGGGACGATATGTTTATGGCAAGCCATAGATTTCTCGCCAGTTGATCGTTAAACATATGATTACCATTTGAATTGCCCCAGAAGGTGCCACATTTATTTGCACGGCAACAGATGGGAACCATGCATTTTCCCGTGCTAAGGCCTTGAAAATGGGTCTTCTGGTAGTAGTATAATGATGATGAACGGTCGCCTACAAGGCAGTCACAGTCAAGGACAAAACGTCCAACTGAGCAACAAAAAGTCACCGTTGTGCTACCTGGACTGCATCCGTGTCACTTGGCGTGATTGATGGACAAACCCAGATAAACTGCCACAGAAAACATGGTGCATATGGGCTCGTAGTCTATAATTTATAGTAAAATAAAGAAAGCAATGCACGGTCCCATCAGGGTCTTTTTTCCACAGTTCCCTATAGCGATGACACATTATTACCAGCCCTATGCAATAGTCAATGTCCGTGGAAAGATGGGGCAGTAAAAAGGGAGGAAGGGGGGCGGTTGCATCTGCAGGGAGGAGAAACAATATATTGACTCATGGAGACGAAGTATTAATGTCACATGGAGGCTATACCTCCTTAAGCCCTGCAAAAGAGTCACATAAACCAATTTCCATTATCATATTGATTGAAATAGTTCATCATGGTGTAATTTCAGGTTTTAGCCGCCACCGTGTTGGGGAGGAGACCAAAGCATTAGCTAACAAAAGAACCGCATTGTTCCAGAGGGACTTTACTTGTTCCAGTTCATTGATGGAGTTGATTAAGTTTAAATGAAGCAGACACTGGATAAAAGTGAGGGTATTGACCAACGGGCGCTGTGCTGCGCGCTTGAGAAAGCCCTGAAACACGCGGAAAAGCAAGATTTGCTAAATGCTCTAATCTTCAATCAAATCTAACATCAATACAGACAAAGTTTGGTAATGAGAGATTCAATGAAGCATGCAGTAGACGGAATTAATCCCCTTCGCCTAAACTGGGGTTCAACTTTGAAGCTTGTCTCCTCGGGGTAGACAGTTATCTAAATGCTAAATAAGAAACGCATTGTACTTTTCACAGCATGCTAATCATTTGTTCATTTCTCCTCTATTATTTGTTCTCTCCTACATTTCAGTTGTTGATCTGCTGGTGATTAGGTCAACCTTGGAGAGTATAGAGGAGAGAGTGGAATACTGAAGAGATCCACACGTGTTGGATATGTCCTTTTGCAGTTACACGGAGGGGGTTGGGGTTACAAATTAAGTAGGCTATGGACCAATTTATAACAGAGGCGGGTCTTATCGACGTTAAGCGATGGCAAAATAGTTGATAATTGACTATCATTATCAATCTAAAGTGCATGCGTAATTGGTTTTTATTTGATGTTCAGAAAAAGAATTAAATGTACTTTAAATATGCCTTTAAATGAAGACTCATGGATGAAAGTAAGTGTACTTCAAGTTGTTCCAAAATAAACAATAATCATTGAAGGAGACCTAAACAATCATTACAAATGCATGATATTGGCACTTATTATTTTACCTCATATCATCATAACAAGGTGTATTAAATCTTGAGAGATCAATTCCGTCTTTTGCATTTCTTCCCTCCTGCCTCCTCAAAAATTGTATATAAAAAACATAATACAAAATTCAAGCCCCCCTAGCTGCTTTGTAATGGCAGTCAAGACAGAGTGCAGCATCGGTTTGGAAGGTGAGCGAGTGAGGAGAAGCTGTAAGCCTGCGGTGACAGGTAGTAGCTAAGTACCACATATACCAGGTGACAACTCCCAGGACGAGCAGCAAATTTTACACAAGCCTTGTCAGGTTTGAATCTTTTAAGCATCCACAGAACCTTGCTAAAATGATAGGGGGAAAAACACTCACCTTAAACCATGCCTGCAAACATAGGGAAAATAAACTTTTTGCCACCGAAAATAATATATCGTATAGGGTTTCTATTAGAAAATGTATGTGAGAAAATAATAGGCTAGAATATCAATATATCCTTACATTTAAAGTATGATACATTGTCATACATTTTGCAGCATTGGCCTTATGAATGTAAACAACATGAGTTATCGTACAGTAAACCAGACTGACCACCCAGCGCTCCTATTAAAGTGGCCTACAAATCACATCAACTATTCCAGTGTATCACAAGGCCAAAGCGACAGGCCTGTCATATTGGGCCTATACAGGTATGTTGAATTTGAAAGGAAACAATTTCATGCTAACAAATAGACATGCTGTGGTTATCATTTTCACCCTATAACTACATTTCTCTGGGATTTTTTTCTACATAAGGATATACTAGATTACAGCTCCTTATTTGCATTTATTTTTGTGTAGCGACGATAGGCTACATGTTGTCAACGTGATGAGTGGAATCTACGCTCTTTTCACCGCTTGTAGACTATGAGCTATGGGACAAGAAGTCTCCAGGTACGGCATGCTGTCAAAATACCACCTAATCTGCATGTTTGTTTCTTAAACAGGGCATGTTCGCATATTCTTTCCCCCCCTAGCAAATCGACAGCAGATACAACCCTGGAGAACGGCAATAAAACAAACTGTGCTCTCAAAGGTATGTGTGACTTTGTACTGGTGCGTTTGCCTGTTAGCTGCACATCTTCTGTCTTTTCAACTGTCAGTTATTCACTCCTGGTTGTGTCATTTGCTCTATATATTGCTTGTCGCCGGGAACTTTTTTTCAACCCCTTCATACAGTTGGCTCGTAATTAAATAAACCAGCAAAGCAAAAAGTGCCAGCAAAGCAATACATTGTAGACTTTATTCAACGTTGTGGCAAAATAAATGACATTTTGCAAAGAAATGGGTTGTTGTTTATTTGTTTTGTGATACTGAAGTGGTGCCAGTGTTAGAGATTTTATTTACTTGCTCTGGGTAGCCTAAGTTGAATGCAATATTTGTTAGTCACTTTGTATTAAAACGGCTGACTTAATATAATCTGTACACTACACGCTCATGGCATTTAAAAAAAAATAAAAGACCAGAATAATGCTTCTTGTGGGACATAGGAAGACTTCTAGGATTGTCAAGAAGATCAAAGGACGGTTTAGGGCTACTCTATAGGCTATTTATGTCACTTGGTCTAGTCATCTATAATATGGAAGTTAAGTACATCTCCCACTGCGTACACCTTAAGAACATATCATCTTAATATCATATGCTGTATGTCTTAGCCTCCACTCCATCCCCAACATAGTCTCTAGCACATTGCTCAACCTGGACTGACCGACTTCAGACTGAAACGAGCAGTGTCCCCTGCCGTCCAGAAGTAGAATTGCAAAATGCCTGTGAAGAACCGCTTCTCGGTGTATGTATAAACTGCGTCAGTAACAAGCACGCATATAAATAGGCTTCAATTTAGCATAGTCTAAAATCTAATACAAAAAATATTTATTTTATTGGGCAAATATAAAAAGACATAATTGAGTCAACAACAACAAAATTAATACTAGTGTCCATCTGTAAGTCAGATCATTGTTTTTTGAAAGAATCTGAAATTAGGCTGAAGCCTATAATGTAGCTTTTTGTGTTCGTCAGTGTTTTACAGAATGATCTCTCTCACTAGCCAGCCTTATCACGAGTTGACATCTCGCATATAAGTGAACGTCTATACAAAAACATAACCAAACAAATGTCGTAATTTGAATAAATTGCATAGCTCTGAGCAACCGATGCAGACTGTCTGAATTCGAACAGAAGCTTGAAAAAGATTTTTTTCACGCGCGACAAATTTCAATCTGTGCCCGAGAGATCTTGTCTGACTCGTCATTTCTGGCTCATATTCTGCATTTCTCCCCGCATTCAAATCAAATCTCTTTCGTTTTATGGCTTGTCAAGCTTCCAATTTATTGAAGTAAAAAAAGGAGGTCAGCTTGCGCCCAGAGCAATGAAGGGCAGATGCTCGCTGACCAGCTCTCCATCACACCTATCTCTCTATTTCTAAAGGCGTACTTTAGCGAGTAATTAATAGGAAATAATGGTGTTGCCGGAGGTGCCACCTCACTATCGAGAATGTCAACTTGGACAAGATGGTTGACCACGTTATTATTTTTTTGTTACTGTAAGTGCGTATTAACCTTATTGAAACTGACATCAGACATGCTTGCATCTTGCATGTCTCTTCGTGGGGTAGGCTACTGTAAACTCCTAACTAACGTTCTCAGCGAAATCTGAAGAAATTGTATTACAACTATGAATAAATACAATTGTCGTATTTTAAACAACGCCTACAAGACTAGGATATAAAAGTAGCCTTTGTTGAGAAACACAATTTTGCCTTGATATAGCCAATCCTTGTGCAGAGTAAAGTGGATTTGTTATTGCCTTTATATTAGGCGTATCAAATGAAGATAGAACATATAGGTTAACCTTTCTCTCTCTCTCTCAAAAAAAGAAAGAAACACCGCTAGCTTAGTAAACACTATTTATATCATATATCCAGAGAAAAATGTTTTAGTCGAGAAGAGGATTATTTAAAATAATAATACTAATTGTATAATTGCACCATAACACACTTGTCTGCCCAATTAGCCGGAACAATTATTGCAACTCTGACTTTAATTATGTCTCAATTTGACGCTGGCAAACTAGTCCATAATTCAGTAATTACAATCCGCTCTGCTCCACTGCCTTTAGGGCAGTGAGCGCATGATTAGGACCTGTCAGCTGCTGAACTGAACGGAACCAGTCGAGCGTGGTGAGCAACATGACCCGGTATTGTTAAATCTTGTCAACATATTAACCTGAATTCCCCACAGTCATCATGTGCTGAATTGACTACATAAGGGCGAAAAATTACAGAAGCAGCGGGTAAAAATGTATGTCTAATTGAAAAACAGTTGGCATTTTATCATCCAAGAAAAAAAACAAAAAACATTAACATTGAGGTGGATGTCAGAGGTCTAGAGGTCTAGATAAAAGTGTCCATTGTAAGTCATTTACTGAAGAAAAAATATTTCTCACTGTTACGTATGTGCCACACAAGCAAATACTTCTCTTTATTTCTTAAAAAAACATGATTATATCCGTTTTTCCCCCAGTGAATATTAAGCATATTTCGTATTCGAAGCTATCTTCAATACATGTATTGACATGCTTATATCGAGAGCAATTGATGTAAGTAGATAACAGTAAACGAACACATTTAAAAGGGACCTCCGATTATGGATCATAAATGAGAAGCTGTTTCAACGGCATCATATATGCCTACACAGCCATTTTTGACATGAGACTAAGCATTGTTTTGAAGTGTCAAACGTGGTGCATCTCAAGCACTTCTGATCCTTGTCAAAATGTATTGATTTTATTGTCTTCCATGAGACAGTTGATGTCTTTCTCCCTCGTTTTGTGCAGGGTCATCAGACGAGGCTGCCCTTCTTTACACAGGCCTAAAAAGTACATTAGGGTTACATTTTATTTTTAAATGTAAACATTAACAGAATCTTCCATGACAGATATCACAGTTTCTAAAAAAAAACGATAAAAAAATGTCTTATCCAAAATAAAGTATAAAAATACTGAAGTCACAGTTCTTGAATTACAATATGTTCATGAAGTACTCCTACACCCAATCAAATATAAAAAAAAAATCATACAACACAGTACATGTAAACTGGTCTTTCCAGGAACAGCAGCAGAAAGCTAGGCACAGGCAGCTGAGCAGCCGTGCTGAATGCCGGGCAAAAGAAGAGATTATGAATTTCCTTCAGCCACAATCAGTGCACCTGAGTTTCCTTTGGTGTACCCAGAGGTAAATAATTGATGGGAGGATAAAAGCATGGGTGGAGGAGAGTGAGACAGTCAGTCAGTGGTAAAGAGAGGGAGAGAGAGAGCGAGAGAGAAAGAGAGAGCGAGATGCAAAGAAAGAAGGGGGGGGGGGGGGGGCAGAGAAGAAGAGAGGAAGAGAGAGATACAAAGAAAGAGAGACAGAGAGAGAAAGAGAGAGAGAGAAGGGAGTTCATCCACACCCTCGTACCCCCTCCCCTCTACCCCATAGAGCTGCCCCCTCCCCTCCACCCCCATAGAGCTGCCCCCCCCCTCTCCCCCCTCCTCCCTTGCCGTGTGGTGGCCTCGCGCGATGCCTTCTCGGACGGCCGCTTGAAGTGCAAATCTGTGTTCCAACTTGTTCCTGGTGGCTGTCAGCATGTTTTTTCTCTTGTCAGCGGCGATTGAGTGGGGGCCAGTGTCACCCTTGTACCACCACTGTAACGGGATCATCGACAGGCCAGTGACACAGCCCAACCAGCTAATGGAAACCTATTGATTTTTCTTCTCCTTCCTCCACTTTTTTTTTTTTTTACGATGGTGGCAGGTTCTGGCACTTCAGAATACCTGGCTAAAGAAGAGGTCATGATCAATGGTCCTGCTCTTTGGAACACTGCTGCCACAAACAGTGAGTGAGTGGTTTAAATGATAGGAAAGAAAAAAGAAAAAAAGAAAAAAACATGAGACTCCCAGATATAAAAAATGTGCCATCAGTCAACCAACACTTTCATGGTGTTGAAAGTTCTTTGGTACATCTAAAACACAGCCAACTGTCACAAAGTACACATGGCTCAATCTTTTCTCCAGGTGTCTTTTGTTTCTCTGTTTTTGTCTGACTCCAGTGCTGCAGCTACACAGTAGCTGTGTCCCGAAGGGTAATTTTAAATACCACCTAAGGCTCCCGCTGTTAATATTCAAACATCTTCCCTGGTAGCTACGCTTAAGATTATTGGAACCAATAACATTACCAGATAAAATACAGTGGTAGTTCAGGGGAAAACTTTGCCCCTCTCTCCTTTTACAATGGTAATTATATTAATTTAATTCTAATTTAATGACAGGTTCTCTTTCTACCCAGTTTGTGTGTGTGTGTGTGTGTGTGTGTGTGTGTGTGTGTGTGTGTGCGTGTGTGTGCGTATGTATATAGGGGGTGGCTTTAACAGTTGTAGCGGAGTCTCCAGAGACCAGACCCTCTTTGATAGCCATGTCTAATGATAAGCATGCATTGGATGTCTACCAGTGGACCCCTGTGGCAGATGGTGAGTGAGAGTCCTACTGCTGCAACACATTTCTTTCTGTCGCCTTATTCTGCTTCTCTCCGCTTCTCTCCGTCTCCCTCCCTCCCTCCCTCCCTCCATCCATCCAATGGGATAATGAAAAGCCCAATCCTGGTCATGGCTGGCTCAATCTCATTATAATTTCCCTTCTTTTCTTTTTTTATTCATTGGCTCCCATGGGACGCTGTCTGCCGGCGACGTGGCTTTCCAACCTCCAGAGAGAGCCTCCCTTTGAAACAGCCAGGAGACCTAATGAAGTCACAGAGTGCCACAATTATTTCCCAAAGAAGGAGCATTAATGTACTCCTGAAAATTCCCTTCGGAGAAATGTGATGACAATTGGTTTGTACAGCCTTGATCGCTGTAGCTTTACATACTGCTCAGGATAAACTGAGGGGTTAGCCCCAGTGTGTCACGGCCACCGTACCCAGAAACAGCTATCAAACAGCGGCTTCGAATCAAATCATTTGCCCCTGAACAAAAATAAAGGCTAAAAACAAAAGGTGAAAATGGCAGATGTCATAGATTTTGTCTGTTACTCTTGGGATTGAAGCATTCTGTATCTGCTGACAGATGGGTAGATGCTGGGCAGGAGGGCAAAAAACATATTATGTTAAGAGAATGTTTTTCTTCGATGATGGTCCTTATACAAACTATTATTATTATTATTATTCCATAGTAATATTTTCTTTTACACCTTAATCCAGAACAGATTCTTGTTCGGACACAGCTTAAAGCTAAGAGATGACATACCAGTTTTGGTTTAATCTTGTTTAATCTGGTTTTAAACTTGTTTTAGAGAGTTACAGAATGCACCAGTCATTGATGAGAGTAATTACAATTTCCAGAATAGATATTCAGTGTTACTGAAAAACAAGTATTAGACACACACTTGCATTATGTAAAACTCTCCCAACAGAAGTTTTTAATGCTTGGCACCTGGACTTTATAGAAAGAAAACAAATTGAATTACTAATATACCAAATCTTTGTAATAATGGTTATATATAGGGTACTACAGCATTGATGATATACAGTAAACAGAACTTCTACACCTCCAAACCTAAACAACGATCTAACAGCATCTCCTTCTGATCATGCATATACTGTATATCATCATTACAAAAGGAAAAGGGATCTATTTTATGACTCGCACTAAGCAAAACTGTTCAGTGACCTACAGTACTAGCAATCGTTTTCAGCTTAAAAAGAGGAACTAAATAAAGTCCTTGATAAATGAAAAGTTAAAAGTGGGAATATATAAATGCTTTCAGTAAATTGATTAATTTATGGACACTAAGTAAAATATATCACATAAACACTTTTTTTTTTATCATAGTTGAATCATTCTAAAGCAATAATATTTGGCTTTGGCTGGTTTGGATAGAAACAACCAAAAAGCACAAAAATGCCAGAAGATTAGTTCCAAGTATTTATCTTGATATATACTAGTGTATCTAAATAGCATACCCTGTATTCCTATTCTTATAAAGACTACTCTTAAGCATTAGGCAAAGCATTGAGGCAAGTGTAGTCACTTTTGGTAATGAGAACAGCCAGGTAAAGTGCAAAGGATATGCAACACTCAGTAAATATACAATTAAAACTTACATACTTCAAAGTACTATCATATTTTCTGTAATTATTACCATTATTAACTTTTTTAATTTCTTCTCTACTTGAGCAAGCATTTAAAAATCGCTTATTGTTCGGCACAACATGTGCAGGCGCAAGCTGACGCTCTATAAATTATTTATCATTTTTTTGTGCTTGTGTCAATGTTGAGTTAATACATTGCATGGCATGTATAGCTATCAGTATTCCCAACTCTGGACAGACAAAGTTTAGGACTTTGGACAAAGTCTTGTGAATAAATATATTTCCTTACGAAAGCTGTGATAGTTGGCCTTTTTGCATGATATATGTAGTTTATAACAATACGTTTCATTTTTTTCTACATCAACAATGTTAATTATGTAACCAGATACAGAGCATAATAACAAATATAGATCTTGGAAATATTTGTTAAGGTTATATATATATATATATATATATATATATATATATATATATATATATGTTTATATAACAAATACTATATACATGTGCTGGAATATTTGTTATCTATAATGTATATTATATATAAATGTGCAAGATCGATGTAAAGTGATAAAGTGTAGAACCCGGTTCTTTAGGAGGCTACTGGAAGATCAGGGGGGGAAGAGTGACGCTTTACGTCCAGGTTTGTGTGCTCATCCTGGGACAGAGGATCCACTTTAGGCTGGAGGGCTCCCAGGACCTCCACCATTCCTGTCCCTGTGGCAGCCACGCGGTTGTGCATGATGTGCCTCTGTAAGTGTTTGATCCAATCCTCCTGGACAGACAGGGGACCCTGGAAGACTAGGTCGCAAAATCTGTATGAAAAAAAAAATCACATTGTTTGCTATATAATATGTCCATTGTTTGCTATATAATATGTCCATTGTTTGCTATATAATATGTCCATTACTTGGAACAACAAAGGAAAATGAAGTCAAAATTACAGTTTTGGAGTAAGTTGGTTCGAGAATGCACGCGTGCGGAATGCAAGTATTTGGTAAGTTTCTGGTATAAAACTAGTTTGAAAGCACCTGCAGGTGAGATTGTAGATCTCCTCAGCAGTTGTAGAAAGAGGAAACCCCTTCCTTTTCAGGCCTGGCCTTGGTCTAACCTTCTTCTGTTTACAGTCATAGCCTGGAAAAAACAACAACCACAGAGTAAATCCACCACCACACGCTGCACAAGTCAACGTTCACGCTACGATAACCCAGTCCTCCTGGAAAACAGCACAATCGTTGGTGAAGCACATGGAAATCATTCATGGAAATCCCGTACCATGAGTGATAGGATCACAGATGTGGATAGACAACTAATTCTAATAAATAGTCAGCTGTCAAGCAATGTATTTAACTCAAATGCGAAAGAACAACGTGAACAGGACTAGACGAGGGTAGTACACTGCAATTCCTGTAAAAAAACAACAACAAAAAAAGGGCACATTTGAGTTGTTTCTGGCAGGCTCGAAATAAAGGGAAACTACTCCACTGATAATTATTGATGGGGGACTCACTGGCTCCTTCCAACGAGGCGAGTTGCTTCCTCCGTTCATAAGCCCTCAGATGATTGGAGAGGCTAACCGCACTGGGGAAGATTGTGTTGCAGTGGACGCAGACCTTCCCATTTGACCTTCCATTGTGCACTGAAACACCAAACAGAGGCTTGATGGAAACAAAGCCATGCCAATCATACCAAGTCGTATTAAAGCATACCAAGCATGTAAGCAGCACATATACATCAAAACCTTTCAAGTTCGACTCGTGGATAAGACGTCATGGCAGGAATTGAACAACTCAACAAATTACACACACACACACACACACACACACACATAGTATATATATATATATATATATATATATATATATATATATGTGTACTACGTTTATTAAATAAATGAATAGTGGCCTTTGAAAGAATCTCAACAAAAGGGCAACCTCACGATTGCTAATGATGAAAAACTGCTCTATAACAGTTTTTTAATTGCTGCATACTTTAAAACGGTTAACAAATGTATTTTCTTTAAATAACTCTAATCATCATAATTAATTTGGTCTTGTTGTTGAGTATTTGTTCATTGAACTTGATTAGACTTTTTTAAGGCTGCCGTCCATTCTATTTTGAAAAGTTATTTTAGTGGCACTAAGAGGAAGATCTCATTAGATGGGAATGAGGTGGTGGCCTTCAAAGTCTCAAGGTGAATCACAGGCTAAGCTAAAGCTAAAGAAGGAATTTACCGGAGAATTTATAGAGATTATTAACGAGTAAAACTGTTCCCCGTATGCTCCAACTTCCACCTCCCATCTGCTTTTCAAATTTCGAAGGATCTGTTTTGCACACCACCATCTGAGAAGTGTTGTTGGTAATGTTTATCACAATCTCACGTCTTCAGGGGGCCTATTTTCACTTCTATCACCTCGCGGATGTCACAGGAGCCACGCGGAACAGAAGACCGTGTTCTCCCTGGATTCGTATGAGCGACTTATTTCGAATGCCTCGCGCCTATTCGAATATTCCTCTAGACTATTATTTTATTTTTTGGGTGCCTATTCACACACACATTTTGACTGATTTGATATTTCTATGCTAAGCTTTATTAAAGGTCTTTAAGGTGCACCCTGAACCGTGTGACAAGGCTATGTTATTGATGATAAATTAGAAAGGCTCCTGACACTGGTGTGAAAATTTAAGTGACAGCTTCCAATTCACACCTAATAGGGAGACGGCGGAACATCTGCTACTTACTTCAGGAGGACAGGAGGTTATTTCAATTTCCCCTTCAATTGTTGGTAACGTGTGCACGTGGCAAATGCCTCTGGCCAAAAAGGAATCAGATGTCTCGGACCTTCCATGGACCACCATTTTCTACCCGATGTAACCCTCGTTCTTTTTACTTTGTTTCATAAAAAAAAAAAGTTAGGTCGAAGAACCATGGTACCAGAATTGACTCTCCACAGATGTATGTATACATACACATACAAGGTCAGCTTAATAGGTTTAAGCAGAGTTCATTTTTAGAGATGTTTTCATTCACACTGGCGTTATATTTCTTTCCAAAACGTTTGCTTGGCTTCAACCACTCAACCTATAATCAAATTGCATAAAATCTATCATCCAATTTTGCAGTATAGAATGGGATCTTTTGATCAAAAGGGGTAACGTAATCTATTCCTTATTAGGGAATCACTGATCACTACATACATGAAAAAGTATCAGGAACATTCACTCCAATTTGGAATCAAAACTTGAAAGCAAATAAGCAAATAAAAAAAAAAGATAGGGGTTTTTGCATTTTTCCGTCTCTCATTTGGCCAGACATTAAAACAATGGTGTATAAGTACAGCTGATGTCTTTCCAGCAGCACATCAAAAGGATATCACACACAAAAATCAAAAAGCACTTTGGTGAAATGTATTGTACTTGTTTTTGACCAATGATTATTTTACTGGCTTACCTGAATGATTATCTCTGAAAGTTTGCACTAATTTCAGCAGCACGATTACAGCAAGGTATGTGTTCAGAATAAAGAAAAATTCAAACTTTTTTGGATGTCTGTATAGGTTTCTCGTTCCATCAGCTGTCACTGCAGAAGGCCAGCTATTTCTACTGTAGAACGACAGCACTGAGACGTCATTCATCTCCTAGTATTTATAGAATAGAGAAAAAAAAAGAACACCTTTGAACTCTCCTCTGTGACAACAGAGTCTCCTTACCGCGAGCCCAGTTTGATTCCACACCGGTCGCAACCTCCACGCCACTCTCCTTGGCAAAGTGCTTGCTGTATGATTCATAGACGCTGGCTTTCCTGTCCAGCTGCCTCTCCATCTCTCTTTCCTTCAGCAGCCTCACTAAAGTGCTTGAAGAGACCATGGTGCTAAAGGCCGCTATCTGGGTCTGAGAGAGGCCTTTCTCTCTCTCGGAGATAAACGTTTTACCCTCTTCCGGTCCGGGTACGCTAGAGTCTTTAAATGTCCACGGATCGGTGCCCTCGATGTCGCCGCCGTGTTCATCAATCTCGTGGGGGCTGCCTGTGGCCGCCAGGAACAGCCCCCGTTTGGCGTGAAACTTCTGCGGAGCGAAGGGACGTGGGAAGGCCGGCTTCCCGTTTAGGATCTGGAGAATGTTCTGGTGTTCCTTCTCGTCCCGGAGCAGCTCGTTGAGGATGCAGACGGGAGACTTGCTGCTGCCGGGCGGGACGTTCTTTCCTATGCGTTTCAGGTGGCCCCTCACGTGGTTGGATAGGCCCGTTTTGGTATCGAACCATCCCCAGCACAGCGGGCAGGTGTGCTCTCCCCGGGACTCCTGTGGCTTGTCTGTACGTAAAGTGAAGCACACGAAGAGCATGCCACCAAATATTTCGATATCTCACAAAAGCAAAACTGAAAATATGAGTGAAAAAAAAACACGACATAATTTACCCTCGGCTTTAATTCTAGGAAAGGTTACTGATATAAAACAAGCTCCTTTCACCTTTTTTGCTCCTGCGAGTTCCGGCGGGGATCTTCCTGCGGACGCGTTGGTGGCAGTCCTGCAGGGCGATCTGCTCTGGCGACACCATGTGGCGAGCGTCATACCTCAAGCCCACCCTGTGCAGGTGCCCTCGCACGTGATTGGACAGGCCCACCCCGGAATCAAACATGGCCGGGCAGTACGGGCACGGTTTGGGATGCTCCGTGGCGCCGGATGAGGGCGCGTGGTCCGAGGGGCCGCCACTCCTAGGTTCAGGGGAGGGTGACTCGGGTAAATCATCGCACACCGCACTCTCAATATACTCCTCCTTTATAATGAGTTGGCGTATTTCACCGTCGTCAACGCCGTCCTCTCCGTCGCTGTTTCCGACGGGTTGGTCTGAAACCGGGGCAGGCTCCTCTTTCACTTTGGGCCCCCTCTGCTTCCTTATGAAGTAGCTTCGGGCGTATGGGTTGTTTTCATTCACACTGCAGTCCAGGAAGTTAGCGGTGGCTTCACTAGTGTAGTCACTGAAGTCATCACTGTCCCCCTCGTCTCCCTCCTTTTCTGAGACCTCCGGAGAAGACGTCTCTTTCAGCCTTTGGTTCACTGTGGTTAAAACAATGCAATTCATCCCGTTAACAGTGCTGCGTAGCGGCGTTGACATTTTCCTTTTGGACAGAGATTTTGGGGTCACGGTTTGAGCCTCTGGGCCCCGGCCTACTACGTCCCGCCTGTTCTCCCGAGAGTCGTCGGAGTCGTAGCTGTGACAGGAAAAACTATCCGTTTTAACCGCCGTTTTGGACGCGAGCCAAAAATCGACGTTTGAGGGATAGCTGGTGTGTTTGTCGGAGGCGGCTGAAAATGCGATGTCCTCTTGAATGTCTGCCTCGCCATAAGGAAGACCTGTTGTCACGTCTATACTTCCTTTGGGTTTCAGCGCTAATTTTCTTTCCTCGTCAGGCGTCCACAGAGACGGAGCCAGGCTGCTTGGTCTGGGGCCAACGGCGCGTTTTAACGGCGGGGCCTCTGATGTGTCAGACTGTTTCATGCGCAAGCCTGCTCTGCTAATGGCACAACATGGAGAGTCAGCTCTCCTCCACACAGCTGGTCTCTTAACACACAGCTTAGACTTAATCTGCAGTGGTTTTAAATGCTCAGTGTTGTTTGACTGCATAGCAGCTAACTGTAACTGATTTAAAAACGAATCCTTATTTTCTGAAGCTTCATTAAATGGCGGATTGTCAAATATTTTGTGACATGGTTCCCGGTGCGTCAGCTCGGAATGTTTTTGAAGTGCCTTTTCATCTTGACTGGAAAAAGAACTAAATCCACATTGAAACTTTGCGAAGTCGCATTTTTCAGATTCAGAGCATTTGGGCTGGTGTGCGTTTAAGTGCCCTGTGTGTGAGCGTGTCTCAGACTCTTGCTTGGTCAAAGTGACACCGCCACACTCCTCGCCTCCGCACCGGCCTTCCTCGCTCTCATGTACCTTGGTGTGCTGGACAAAAGTTTTATTGCTATTACTTCCAAACACACATCGCGAGCACTGTAGCCTGGCCTCCCTGCCTTCATCCTCAACTTTGTGGAGCTCCTTGATTTCCTCCATCAGCCTCTGTCGTCTCTCTCCGTGAATGATTATGTGCCTCACCAGGGAGTTGCCGTCACGGAACGAACGCCCACACTCTCTGCATATAAAGGGCCGCTGTACCGGAACATTCTCGGGGTGCCCCGGATTATGCTCGTCTAAATGATACATCATATGTCTATGCAAATGTCCTTTCTCCTTGAAATGAACATGACATTTTATGCAGGAAAAGAATAATGGTTCTTGTTCGGATCCTTCCGTTTTTGTCTCCTCGGGTTTTGTATTGCCTTTGATATCTTCATTCTGCTCCCTGCCACCACCCGGTATGGCCGACGCAGGGCTGTTGCCCACTCCATCTAGGTGTGTCTCAGTAGAAAAATGTAAATCTGGATTTGTAAAAGAAGGATCATGAGTGCAATTAGATATATCAAAATGATCGTTGATATGCAATTGTCTATAGGTGTGATTCAAACGGTTGGAAAACTTTTCTGGTGAAGCTGGCATCTTTTGTACACTGACATTGTGCTTCAACGCTCCTTGGCTAGTTAACGGAGGCCTCCCGCTATTCTTGCTCTCCAAGCATCTCTCATCAGTGCGGCCGTCCCAGAAGAACTGTATTCCTTTGGGGGGCGAGTCAGCGTTATCATCAGAGGAGCTCTCCGACTCCATCTCCGCGTTCGAATCCCAAACAGACCTCCTTCCTGTCACCTTGTCGAGCAACACTGGGCTGGCGAGCCGTTGGTCAGCGCCGTCAGCTGACAGCGCTTCGCCGTGGGGAAGTTCAGACTCTCCCTCCTCGGGGTCAGCCGGAGGCCTGCCGCTGGCACCCGGCGGAGGGGCCGGTGTTTCTGGGAGGGGCCCCGCTGTGTTCCTTCCAGCGTCTGATTGAAGCACACAGGGTGGCGGTAACACCCGAGAGCTTGTGTCCTTCTCCTTTTGCCACTCGGCATCCAGGACATTGTTGGGTAAAACGCCTTTGTTCAGGACGCGGCGCTCCTCGGAGGTAGTGTGTGAACCAGGTCCATTAACAAGTGCTTCTGAAGGCAATGATTTGCCTGTGCCGGGAACAGCAGGGACACTGCTGTATACAAATGGATTCGGCTGGGCTCCATTTAAAGGGTTTTCGTGTTCGTCCGAGGACAGCTGCTCTGACAGACCTGTAGCATTGTTCTTCGGGGAGGACGTGTGACTCTTTAATGGCTCCTGAGTGGGACCTGAGCTGTCAGACACTGGTTCCACCTCTTTGTTCTCCGGTGAGTTCGGCTTCACGTTAGCCATAGCAGCAATACCCTCTGGAGAGGAAGAAGAAGATAAAAGATGATCACAACAAGGCTATCAAGCCCTTGCTATCTTATACCTGTAAGACAAAAGAAACAAAAAATACAGAATGCATGTTAAATTAAAAAGTTATATGCATTCTTTCTGGTCAAAGTGGGGGGGAAATGAGACTGGTATTGGGCTATTCTGTGCTCTGTAGTGATTGTTCCAACACCCTCTTTCACCACTTCTTTTTTTTCCCAACAAACCCTGCTGTTGGCCCTGGGAACCCTGGTGCGGATGCTTAATTATGTGAGCACACCTCTGGGATCCAACCTTCCTGTGGCACCCTCCCCCCGTAAGTTCCCAGTCTCCTGCTAAAATTGACCAATTTCCATGGGAACAAAGTACACTTCCAATGAGATCATTTTCCGTCTTATCACTGTATGATGGTGCCAACACAGATCCCAGCACGAGACTGTTGTTACTCCAATGCTGACAAATTGGCGAGCACACTCGCTTTCTCTCTTTTTTCTCTACACAGACGTGTACACAAGCCAATACAGACACATAAACACAGGCCCCAGTTCTGTTACGGGGCAGATTAATGGAAGCAAGCCAGACTAAACTGTTGATGGAAAATGAAATATTGTTATACCAAAACAAAGCAAAAAAGACAGGATTGAAAAGGAGTCAATAGAATCTTTACTATGACAACAAATACAAAATCTGGCTGAAAACTAGTCAACTCTGACAGACAGTGTAGCTAAAGGGTTTATATTTTATTTATTGAATGTATGTATTAATTAAAAACGCATTAGGCCTATCTCATGCATGCATCTTAAAATATCAAACAAGGACTAATAAAAAAGATTTTAAAAAAAAATAATCATAATAATAATAATAATAATAATAATAATAAAGAGGAAGAGTAACGGACTCGTTCCCATTTTAGGTTTCTCTCTTGGTCTTCTATGTTGATTTAGCCTTGCTAGACAGTAGCTATAGCCCTCCACCGTATCCTCAGCGGATTTGACATCCAGAGCTGGTTGCTCTCTACAGGAAGCGGCGTCGCTAACGAAGTGGTAAATTCAGTGTTAATGAGCGGCTTCACTGTTACCACCTCGGAGGTAAAGCCTTCCGAGCTCCATATTCTCTCCATCTGTTGTGGTGTGAGGGGTTCGAACGGAGAGCAGACGCTCCGCATTTAAAAGCAAACCACGGTGCTACCCCCCTAACAGCAGGGTGGCAAACCCATCAGAATATGATTTCAGCCGGAACATTTACAGACCTCGTTAGCAGCTAGCTCACAAGAATTCACTCGCCGACGTTCAACAGCAACGCCTCTTGTATTTTTTTCTGACGCAAAAAAATGAATCTGCCTCCACTTATTGTGTTCAATCTATGTTAAAAGGCTGACTTTGCCGTGCCTGAAGATATTTACGGAGATTATACGATAAAATAGCCTACATACTGTAAGCGGCCGCAATAACTGATTGATCGACACACCTGTGCATGCAATACTGTAGTTTCCCCAAGACAGCCAGTGTTGTAGTAACTACGTTCAAATTAATTAAAAGTGAACAATCGATCGCTCTTATAAAAAGCGAATACAAAGTATGGTGTGGCGATATGCTTTTTAATTCCAACACTGTTTTTCCTGTTTTTTTGCAATTGCAGTCACACTCCTCCTGCACCTTGTTAAGGTTAACACAAGAACAAATTAAGTGATAATTGCAACTATTCTCCAGAACTCAATAATAAACTGTATTCTGATTAACTATAATAATGCATGCAAATGACTCGGAACCCGTCTCCCGCAGCCCTATTTTACACCAACACCATGTTTTTGGTTTCTGATTTGAGTTCGGGAAAGGTTCAGAGGACTTGGGGAGTTTTCAAGCAAATTATTGCACATCCAGTTGGATGGTGTGCTCTGCAATGGGCTGCATGGCATTACTTTGGAAACCCTGATGGAGAGCCTTTTGGGACAAGCCAGCCTGACCAGATCAACTGTAAGAGCTGTCTGGATGGATCAACCACCCTTTGTCGCTTCACACGCCCTCCTCTTCCTCCTCCTCCTGTTCCTCTCCCACTAAAGCAACATCTAAACAAGGGGGTTTGCAACTCCTCCAGTACTGTGCTTCACAACTTCCTCGGCTAATGGGATCTATTGATTTACTTGACACAATGTGAATTTATGAAGCTGCCTTTCAAGTGTGTTAAGAGTTATCAAAGCCAAGGGCTCAAAACAAACAGGCAGAGATTCAGCTTGACACTTCAGCAATCCCCAACGAGAGCCGGCTCTTCTATCCTCTTCTTCTAAAACAATGCCAAAGCAAAGAGAAGATGATCTGCCTTAGTTTTGCTTTCTGGTGCCTCAGCCCGGCAGTTAACTGCATGCGAGCGCACGCGCACACACACACACACACACACACACACACACACACGCACGAACGCACACAGGGCCCCAAGACCAGACAACTGTAATAAAACCGTGATAAAAAGGCTACCGATAAGAAAGATATCCAAACAATACACACGAGTAATCTCATCGAGCAACTCAGCAATGATCATTTAAAAAATATAAACACTTTGGTCCATGCCTGCGTGAGTTCATGTAAAAAACGTTTTTTTAGTTTTTTTTTTACTTCCATATGCTGTGCTTGGCTGGATTAGAGTCCTTGTTATCAGCCGGAACGCTTGTCGTCAAACCAAAGGTCATTTCCATAATAATGGTCTCTAGTCCCCTAATGGGCTTTGCGCTGTGATTATGTATGCCGACATCTTGAGCAGACACTATCAGGCCTGTCATCCTGAATTGTGCAAATGTAATTACCCAAAGCCTTTGATAACCAAACAATGTAATTTACCGCTAGAATAACGAGATGAACTGGATGCATTTGACTCCAGTGGAGCATTGAGAGAGGCAGTGTATAAGTCCCCTTGGTGCCGTCTCAAAAGACAGATAAAAAAAAATATATATATATATAAACAGACATGGCAATGGTAACCTGATTCAAGGCGTCTTTAGCTCTTTTTAGTGCGATCGCTGTGTCCAAGTTGCAGCTGAATAATTGTTCGCTGTGGTTTATATATTCACTTAGTCTTTAATATTTGTACAGAAACTATGACAAATACTATTGTGCATGGTGAAATCCTCATATTAAACTTTACAGATATTAAAGACTATGACAAATACAAATACAATTGTGTGTAGTAAAATCCTTATATTAAACTAGAAATAATATCGAGCATGAACCAGTAGTAGTTTCCAACAGAGAGCATAGCAACAGGACATTACTACATTAAGTGTACCACGGAGTTGCTGTTGCTTACTCTGACCCTTTAGGTCACAGTCGAGAGTCGACAAGAATCTCACAGAACGAAATAATGCATCTTGCTCAACAATTTGGAACAAGTTTGATCCTGTAAGTGAAAAAAAACAACTCTAGAAAAAACGACAAACTTGTAACCCACACACCTCACCAGCCTCCAACCTGCACAATCTCCACTCCCAAACCTTTCTTTGCCCTCCCTCCACACACACACACACACACACACACACACACACACACACACACACACACACACACACACACACACACACACACACACACACACACACACACACACACACACACGCGCGCGCACACCAGAAGAGAAAGAATAAATTAAACGTCTGTGATGGTAGATTTACTGATGAAAAAAGGGGTGAGGGAGGAACACTGAGAGTGATAAAAGGGGACAGGGAGCGAGTGACAGTTGGGTTAAGGCGCAAGTCATGTTCAATAGCAGGTAGAAACATCAAACGGCGAGTTCACAGGGAAAGCCGTGCAATCTTGTCTTGAAGCAGGATTTTCTGTTGTGGAGAGCAGATTATATCTGCTGAGACGGCCTCATTTGCTGCCCGTAGTGTTAGAAGGGGGAGATTAAAGGTTATAAACTTTAAAGCTTTAAACAATACCTTTTCAAAATTAAACGGATTACGGGAGGGATGTCTGATGGGGATTTCCCAAGGCTTTGTTAGTTTTAAACTCCAACTCCCCTTGTTTTTTTTGTTTCTTTAAAGGAGAAAAAGTGAGAGGACAGAGGAAGAAGAGGAGAAATAAAACAGCAGTCTGCCATCTTCCCGGACATGTGACCGTTTTAATGAGTCTCGCCTCACGTCGAGGCCTGCAGTGGGCACAGGAGAGCCACTGAACAGATGGCTTTCATAAACATCCTATCTGCTCTGTTTAGATACACACACTCTCAGCAACCCCCCCCCCCACAACCGAGAAACGGAAAACAAGGCTGAGTGTGGCCAAAAGAACCCTCTCTCCACACTACAGCCCGGCGTTGGCAGAGCTTTGGGCATGCCTGTTGCAATGGCACATTACCATTTCCACGGTGGCGGCCAGTCGCAGCACTTCACGAGAATATGTTATATTTGGGCTGATTTCACCTGGATATCCTTCAACATGTTTCATGAATATTTACAAAAAGATTCTACTCTGAGGGTATTTTTTTTAGCAGGCGTAATGCGGATGCTGCCTTTTATTAAATGTTGTGATTACCATGAAGCTTTTGACTTTATCTATATTTATACACCATTAAGGGATAGCTAAGCTAGATGCACGGTTTCTTTAAAATGAGCATGCTCAGATGCATGCCTCTTTGGGGTTGAGATGGATAGAGAGAAAAAATATTAAACTTTGTCGCTGGCGCTTTGCCGCAGACACGTGACCAATCACATGAAAGGGAGTCGGTGTCAAACTCCTCTCCAAATTGAGGACAGGCTGTGCCGCGCTGAGCAGACATCAGTGAGCTTAAATTTGGAGACATGTCAAGCATCGCAGATCTCAGGATGAAACATCTCTCATTACCTTTCTTTAAAACATAATATGAATGTGGAGCTCGAGTCAGGGCTACATGGCAGACAGGGAAAGAAAAACCTGGTAACAAGGCCCCTACTCAGACACATACACACACACCCACGCTGAACACACACACACACACACACACACACACACACACACACACACACACAGAACACACACACACTAAGACACACACATGCACACAGACCAACTAGCTAAAAAACCAAAGTCCAATTGATTTTTGCACCGCGCATCAAACCAGGTCTTAGTGGAAACAGTGCAACTAGGTCCAAACACGCATTGGCCTGTGTCACTGTCAAGCGGTTCTGCATATAAACAGTTGACCTACAATCATTTCACAGGTTCAAAAACAAATAAGACTCTACTCCCAGTTAGATTAAAGCACAAAAAAGAGACATGCTAAATAAGGGTATTTTGTAGGACTGCAATTTCAAAGGGAACAATTGTACAAGCAGAGGTCCAACACACATGTACCGCAACTGCCTGGGCCAGGATGGCCTGTCAGGGGTCAGCAGGCCTGGGCCACTGCTGCAAAACACTCCAGCCATCACAGCTGTGGGAGTTTGCCTTGCCATTTCCTAAGGCCCAGCCGTGAACACACGATCATTTTTTTTTCTACACACAAGATGCACACGCACCCATATCAAAGACACATACATGGGGACTATCCCTCTCTCTCACACACACACACACACACACACACACACACACACACACACACAACCACACACACACACGCTTAAGACCTAGCGCAGACATATGCAATATGATTATTCAGTGACACTTGTCAATGGCAGCACCTTTTCAACCTTGGATCAAGGGGGTTGTCCTGGACCAGAGGGCCCAGTCACCACCAGCCCTGCAGCCGCCTAGGCCCCTTGCCCAGCAGCCCTAATCATTAACATGGGAGTGGCACTCAATCAGCCCCGGCTCTGGATAAATCAAAGGGTCGGCTACAGAAGAAAAGGGGCTAATATTTCCTCAATAACCCCTGAGAGGCTCCATGGAGAGATGCAAATTGCCTCCCAGGGGATGTGCGGGGGGGAGCTGGCTGGGAGGCAACGGGAAACTAATGAGGATAATAGTAAATGTATACAAGAGGGACAGAAGAGAGAGAGAGGGGTTGAAAGAGGGGGACAGACAGACAGACAGAGAGAGAGAGAGAGAGAGAGAGAGAGAGAGAGAGAGAGAGAGAGAGAGAGAGAGAGAGAGAGAGAGAGAGAGAGAGAGAGAGAGAGAGAGAGAGAGAGAGACACCCTTCTCTATTCATACCAATTAATACAATCGTATCAATGAAGGTGTGCTACCGAGAGGGTGGGGTGTCTAATTTAAACCCCCTCCCAACTGATCACAGAAACACTCCTCCTCTTAACTCCCTGACTCCTTCCACCTTCAGTGCGTTTGTATTATTCAACACGGCCCGGGCAATGGTCACGGGCCCTGTGAGAGACTGGGCCAAGCCCGGGGGGGTGGGGGGGGGGGCGTAGGGTTAAGGAGATTTAAAAAATCACTCACCAACCCTCCCTTTTTCCACATCAAAAGAAAATCAGGGGGTGGGGTGGGTGGTGGGGGGGGGCGGAATCAAAAGAGGTTCAGCCGCGTCGCTGTTTTAGGGAAAGAAAAGGAGTCCCTATTGTTTTGATTCCTTGGTTCTCAGTTGTGCTGATGTTGCGAGATCGCGATACAAAGCGCCCCGGAGTCTCCAACTAAATCTGCAGCCGAAGACGTGGATTTGAGAGATTGTCAGTTTTTCAATCATGGCGCGCTCGAGGTAGCAGAAATAAGACTTAGGCAGCCGCTATGATGTGACGTAACATTATGCATTATGATGTGTGAATAGTGGCACCCCTTAATTTTCCACTGACGCCAAAGAAAAAAAAGTTTTCGACAGGAGATTGAGTCAAACATTCGTTTTGTTTCGCCTGTTTGTCATTTCCTGGAGATAAAAAAACGTGTTTCAAGTTGGATGTTCAATGACTCCCTCTGCTTGTTCACTCGTCTATGCGAAAGTATACACATTTTATGAAAACTAAATCTTTTGGCTTTACCTGAAGCAGTGAACACCCCAAAGCACCAATAACTGCTCTTCCGTCTAAGTAACAGGCTAAACCATCAAAGGGTTAAATTAGTGGTTTGGTTCACCTTCAATACACCCTGTGGAATTCCCTCAAAACAAATCAATAATTGATTGTCATTTAGAAACTCTTCGTTTTACTAACATTGGTCATTTGTTTACCTGTCAGGTCAGGTTGGTGAGGTGGTTGAGTTGGAGTGGGATGAGTTGTCCTTGACAGAGACATGGCCAGCTGAACATATCACTATCACACAGCATCGGTTTGAATGGAACCCTAATACTTCAGCAGGGTCCTGTTCATGTATGCATGCATACCCTGGTTAGTGCCTCTAACCAATCACCTTTTCAGTTCCAAACCTGACCAAAAGAGGGCGCCTGCCCCCACGCGCTGACCGTTCAAAGATGGACACAAAAGACTGGCCAACTGTACACCAACATACTTCATAAACTACAGAACAAAATGATTAGTCCATAGTATTCAATATGCTCCGAGTGATCGTGTCCAATATCTGTATAAAATGTTATAAAACCTTAGGACTGTCATGGACAACTTAACCACTTCAGATATTCTTCTCAATAGTTTGAAACAACAACAGTGACAACAAAGATTCTGTTCCTGTAATAAATGGGTTATATTGATAGGGAATCAATATGCTGCGAGTGATGTTGTGAAAGACAACTGAAGTGGCGGTAATGGCCTTACCCTTCTTTAGAAATGATCACTTAATATCAGATCGGGACTTAGTTCAGGGGAGCCTTTGCTCTGCCTTAAAAGGGCAAACAAATCCTTTGACAACACGGTGTAAGGGAACAACCTTGATCCGTCCTTTTGAAGGTCATCTATCAAGGCGGGCAGAAATAAGCTCTCCGGCAGCCGATTGGCGAGGGTTTTGTCTCGCCGAGATCAGGGAAGAGGATTGGAACGAAGGTTAATCACGATGTAACTACTTATATGAATAACGATCCCACTACGAATGCCAGACTTCCTTCAGCGTGTCTCTTAAAAGCCCCGCGTCAGCATAATTGCACCTAACCTGCGCTCCCGGAGCTCAAATCTCCGAAATATCACATCCGGCTCAGAGAATAAATGGAAAATTTAATGAGGGAAGAGCTGACCATAACCTAGATGGATATCAACTCCCCCCCCCCCCCCCCCCCCCCCCCCGACACACACACACCCCACCCCCCCGACCCCAAAAAGGTTTAGCTGCCTTGCATTGAATATGGTGTCAAACTTCTGCCTTTACCCCCTCTACCAGCGGAGCCACTGGGTTTAGGCTTCAGAGAGGAATACCTCACGTGTCAAGAGAATGGGCTGGCGGTCTCGGATGCATCGATCTGAAAAGCCACGTATTTACAGCCGTCTAAACTGTGATCTTTACAGCGGACTGCAGTGTGGTCCAGACTGGACGAATATCTCGCTGAGGGGCAAGTACGGGATAAAAACCACAAACATTACCCAACTTCCAACTTAAAGGCACACAGATATGGATCCTGTACCTTCAAGAGACGAAACACTTTCACACTTTAGTATTTATGTGATTATAACCTGGCTAACCCCCATACAGTTATTCTTTTACTTATGTCTTTGTCAACTCATTGTTTGGTCCATTTGTAGTTGTCCTTGCCTTATTGTTTGCCTTTCTGTCCATCTCTGTCTTAACTGTTGTACTCTAGTGTGTTGCTCTCCGTCTGAGCATTATTGTCTTATTCTTTTTCTGTAAAGCGTCTTTGGGTCTTAGAAAAGCGCTACATAAATAAAATGAATGATTATTTATTACTTTGTGGCTTTTTATTGCCCTCAAGCTTAATCTCATGCTTTTTCAGACCCCTGAACACTTCCACAGAACACACCTACAAACCAATATAATAGTGTAACGGTTTTTGACTGTGATTGTGACCAACAACTTGCTGTACAGAATCCCAATAGAGACGTATCATACTTCATCATTGACTGCATTCAGGAAGTGCACTGGTCGACTGTTTGTCATGACCCTGGTCAATACCGTTATCATTAGCCTCTTTAGTGTTAACGGGAAAGGCAGAAACTAAATCTAATGCTAATGTATCAATCCTAAAGCCCGGTCAAAATGCTCCAATAGAAAAAAGAAAAGAAAATGATTAAGTTAACGCCAAAAAAAATCAATAAAGCGAATTATTTGAACTGGCACAGCTATAACCATTGACTATTTAAGACCGTTGAACCCAATCCCCCTATTCTTTAAAGATTTAGAAATGTGTACTTATTCTAGGGTTTACAAACATTGGAGTGAGAGTCAGAATGTGTTGTAATTTAGTTGGAGTAACCGTCACGTCAAGACAGTGTAAATGTGCTAAAAAACAATCCATGAACATCCAAAGGTCAAATGTTCCAGCAGCAGAGTGGGGTTTTACAAGGGAGCCATAACGTGAGCATCAGTGATCATATTGTGCCCCTTAGTGGAGGAAGTGGTCTATAGCGTGTCTTGCACGCACAATGCACATACCATATGTAGTGCCCGGGAAAACGGCCTGTGGTAATGCATGTCTGCTTCTGCCTGGAACTCAGAAACTGGAATTTAGAACTAGAACGCCAGCGTTTGATAGGCCAATAGAACACCTGCTGTTGCTGCCCTAGAAGCCTGCCTCTCCAACCAAAATACAGCTAGCCATCTTGAATTCCGTTGACTTAGATAATAAAAAGAACAACCTGGCCAGGTATTTAACTAGACATCAATGATACTTTTTCTCCAGTAATTGAAGACCAACGTTCTTTTTTAAATTCATGACGACAAGGAAAAACAAAAACACAGTTTAAAAAAAGAAATACTGTTTAAAAAAGCATTTAAAAATATCACTCTCAGGCCGGGTTGTAAGTGTGCCACGAAAAAACAATCAGGGTTCCAACCGCAGGATTTGTCAGTCGCTGCCGACAACCTGCCAAGTGTGGTTGGAAATCATCGACACAATGTAACTGACATCTCCGATTTAATTTGACTGGTATTAATCACACCTTGTTATAGTACCAGAGCAGTTCACACCGTCCCGTTCCCAGCTTTAGGTGTTAAAGTGATAGGTAGACATACAACCAGTGGCATCAGAAACATCACACCTCTTTGAAGACTGACACACTGGGACTTGAGATTCATATTTTCTTTTCTCCCCATGGTAAAATTAGAGACGACTCCCATAACATCATCATTAACACTGATTACGCCTGCACATGTAACATTGTAATTTAGTACGCATCAGTTCAACGTCCATTGGATATTGATCAAAGCATAAATGCCCGGATAGAATATGGCATCTGCTGCGTGTAGTTGGCATACGCTTTTATCCAAAGCAACTGTACAGTGTCAAAAGGATGGGCCGCATAGCTTGAAGTGAAATCCCTAACCCCAGCTCTCATAGCAGTGTGGACCACAGCCCAACGGTTCCTACAGGAATACAATATCAATACTGTCAGTCATGATATTTTTCATGTTCCTAACTTCTGTGGGACTCACCAGTCTCTTTGGAAGCATTGTTTTCCCCTTGTGAACCTCTGCAAGCCCACCTGGAACACAGAAACATCAAGTAATTGTGAAATGTAGGCCACATGATTATATTAGCTGCTTAAAAAAAAAAGGAGGCCGTTTTTGCAGATCACATTGCATGTTTAATCTGTCTTGGTCAACATGCAGGCTCTGGAGATTCCTGCATCCACCATTCAGAAAACAAACAGACCAAACTAAAACTAAAAATACCACCAGCTATGTCGTGGGAGTTTTCTGGAGGGCTGAACGTTTTTTAACCCGAGAAAAACGTACACTACAAAGGCAAAGGATTCCTCCTTGCCCTGGTTCTCTTTGTCACTGATGGATCTGTGCAGGCCTCAGTGTTCTTGGTGCACGATCTACCCGATTACTAAAATATCTTCCCCTGCAGCGGCCTGAGCTTGGGCAGTTCATTCAGGCCAGGGTACTTCTATTTAAGTTTTCCCTGGGCGTCCTCATTTAAAGCTGTGCAAGCAGGCAGGCAGGCCAGAGGATAACACAGCACAGGCTATTAGCTATGCAGGGTTGGCCTGGGACCAAAGACAGCCACATGAATCTTGGTTAAAATATTTGACCTTGTCAAGTGACATATAATCAATTTGTGGATAACATGCCCAGCTGTCGATCTGATTTATTTAACTAGGGTGTGTGTGTGTGTGTGTGTGTGTGTGTGTGTGTGTGTGTGTGTGTGTGTGTGTGTGTGTGTCATTAAACAATATTGTATCACTACAACTTAGGTCTAACAGAGGCCAATTGGGGGGAAAACTTGTTTTGAAAATAATTAAATCTCAATTTCAGTGGTTTGCACACAAAGGGTGTATATGGAAAGGGTTAAATTGAATATACATACAAGTTGGGTAAATCTTCATATAGGCTATTAGGATAGGCTACAACTTACAGACAAGGCATCCACGATTCTAGGTTGTTGATTTGACACGTTTATTGACACAGAATATTCACTTTTAAAAGGAGCTGCGGCTGTCTACACCCCTTTTCCATAGGTAATGGACAGCTTGACATCAAACAGACTGTAGGTGGACATTGCAGCCTTTTAAGCGTTACACAAACCTGAAAAGAGTAGTGACGCGATTAGACATAATGTTGAGGAGAAGAGATGCGGTAAAGTTGTAGAACGAGTCCTTGACCGCATAGTCACAAGTTGGAATGAAACAGACAAGTCCTCAGCCAAATCAATTAAAACAGCAACACACTAAGCATAAAGATACACTTGCTCTGTGATTGTCCGCTGAGTTAACACCGAACCTAAGGTTTTATGAAGGCTACAACACCTTCCGATGTATTTACGACAACCGCCCCGAGCATACTGTCAACCCTGGTGTAATAGCGTTGTAGATAGAGAAACCTACCTCCCGAATCCAGGACATAATGATTGCTGACAAGTTATTCATTTTACTGACACTGTTTTTCTTCCTCCATCCATTAGACTGTCGCCATTTTGCTTAAAATTACGCAGGTTAAACTATGATTCTGCTTGAGAGGGATATGCACAGCTGAGGGGGCGAAATGTGAAACGTCAGCTCAATCGCACTCCATCTTAAGACGTTCTATGTATTCCCTCGTCAGTATTATAGTAGGAATATGAACAACGCGACAGCATCGGAAGTTCAATCGTAAAATAATGACTTTGCGGCTACGATTTGAACTGCAATCCCCTACTCAAAATATGGATGATCCCAGCACCCGACCACTAGTACAGGCTACACTATTTCAGGAGGAAGTTGCAGGTGGGCTTAGCTTGTGTCACTGAATTGGCACACCTAACAACTGCAAAACGTCTTAACCATCGGTTTTAAGTTACCTGATGTGAAGACATTAGGTTTAATAGACACCATTTGTAAATATTTACAAACTATATCACACTGACCCAAGCATAAACACACTCAGTAGGTATGCGAGTATGGTGATGAGCATGCATTACCACTCATGCATGCTGACATCGATTTAGCCAAACCCACGTGTGGTTGACTTACTGTACAGCATAGTAGGCCACACAAAATGTTCTCAATGCCTGTGGAAATCTTGTCAACTCTAAAGTCATGTTCACACCACAGTGACAAACCAGACCGGGCTAAACTGCTGGCCTGGTTGAGCAATTGACCATATCAGGACTCTATGCCGCACCACGTCACTACTTATTTGAACATACCTGACATACCTGTCCTTGACAGGGTCTGTCAAGATTGACTGAACTACAAGGTGTTTCATCATTTAATCTAAGATCACCCACAATTGCCATCTCTTTAGCTTTCCATGCTTCCCGAGGTCTTGTTTCCTAAGGCCGAATGCATGATGCCAAACGTTTCAAGTTACCATTGAACCTGAGGCCAAGGCAAAGGCTATTCAAATTTTCACCCAGATGGCACTTTATTTTTAGGTAACCAGTATTTCTCTTACACAATAAATGGACAGATTCAATGCAGACATGTGAACATGATACAGTAGAGAGTATTTATTATGATTTTTAATGAGCATCTGAATCAAATGGCAAAAGAGAAGGCCATTGTGAGTGATGATGTTCGTGTTTTAAATGAAAGACAACCAGGCAGCTCCTTCAAGCTCAGATGTATGATGTCAATTGTCCTCTATAAGAGAAGGTGCTAGATATAGTCCTGACAAGCACCAGTTCCAGATCAGTGTTGTATTTGGAAGACATTTTTTGTTTTGTTTTGTGTCGCTACTCCAAGATCGGTTCCATGCAACAGCCCATAATATACTGCTACTCTAGAGCTGTCTATACAGAATTGAATTGTATTGACACTAGTGGTGCCTAACAACAGTTTTAACAAAATATAGGCCACAGTAACTATGACTATGTTATAATGTACTCATATCACTAAGCCATAATCCAAATCCCTTGCTATTAATGTAGATTGTTGAACAGAAAGAGATGGGGTTTGCCTAATGAGCCTCTATCAAATGAATTTAGAATGTCCCATATAAAATTTTTACTGGTGAAAATATGCTACTATTGTATTTTTAATGCTTGCACTGCTCCCATACAAGTAAAGCAGTCAGCTTTAAGCCTAATTTAAATTGTATAATGATGATAACACTCTGAAAATGTATTATTGATGTTTTTACATTATTTATTCACTAAGCAGATGCCCTCATCCCCATTTTCACTGTTGTTATGTATAAGTAAACAGCATATCGAATGTTTCCACAAGCAAGCTATTCAACGTTTTTGGAAACCTCTTGTGTCACAGACAGAGTGTGTTATTCTTAGTTTCAACATGATGACATTCAAACAGCAATATCTTTGACAATTAGCCTACTTTGGACTACGTTTGCATGAGTAACATGTTACTCTATCTCCAGGGCAAATGTTATTCCTTGCCTTATCATTACTTGACAGACCTAATTTTTAAACAACAGAAAGGTTCATCTTGATATTTTATTTATTTACTGTTTGATTCTATGCTTCTCCACTGTACCATCAGGTTTTTGGGTCAAGATAACAGCTGACCAAGCGTGAGCACTCGCTCACCTTTGGCTTGTGTCCTTTTTGCTTTCTAACGACTCCCCTGTCAGGGAGGCTGCCCAAATACCTCAAATCGTTTTAGTTTTACTCTGTTGTCTTTTCCTTTGGATAAATAAATAAATTATAATTTTTGGGGTCATGAAAACATTAAAAACCCATTTCAACGGTTTTTAATCAGAGTCATTATGTCCTTTCCTGTCATTGTGTTATATTCTGCGGTCTATAGTTGTTACTTTTCCAGGCTGCATAGGAAACAATCCATTTTCTCTGAAGGCAGAGCAGAACTGTAGCTGGCTGTGCACTGATAAGTTTTAGGGACATTATTCTGTTTACTCTTCGACATTAGATGCTGCAGCAGTGTCCTTTGAATGGTTTAAATAACTTTGGTAAAGGTTATATAAAGGTTAAAAGGTTAAAGGTTAGCAGTATGTTGTAAGGATACATGTATGTGTGTATGTATGTGTGCTCATTTGGGAACCTTTCAAATAAGTGAAAGGCTTAATTCAACTTTAGATAGTTAGTTAGTGCATGTTTTGAGTATTAGCTTTATTTGCCAATTAAAGTCATAGTTGAAGGAGTGTAGTTATACACACATCACGGAAGGCAGACATCCATCAGGAAAGGAAACACCTGCACACTGACTCAAAGCCACATACATTTATTGACAAACAATTAAATTAATAAACAGAGTCAAATTGCCAAGATTATGACCAGTATTAAAGCTATGGAGATGTGTTTCAGGTGTGGTCCTAAATGTTCTCAATCCCCTCTTTAAACGTTCTCTCATCCACAACATTGATTATATATTTTAAAAGCATGGTAATGTTTGTTCATTAAGATGCATTTCCCACATAAGTAATTGCACACCAACCATCTGGCATGCTTATTGATTAAACTCAAGTGGCTATTAATTTAATGAAGAACATTTACGCTCCAATTGAATGGGTTCAAAAGTATTAAAAGCCATGGAGAAAATGTTGAGGGTAAGCCAAAGTTATTGAAAAACTATTAAATCTGCCCCAGTTTGCTGTTCTTCTGTTAGACTAAAGAGTAATGGTTGAGCCAAGCACAGCTCGTATGTTAATACAAGTTTTAAATATTTATAAGATAAAACAAATGTTTATAACTAGGCCTTTGGATGTACATAGCATCGATGACATTGAGAGCTGGTATTATCTACAAGAAACGCACCCCAGACAACTAACAGTCTAAAATATCTACAAATCTAGCTGCTTGATAGAATATTCATAGGATGTGCACAATATTTTGGTTACATTATTAAATGGTTGGAATGCAGGTCATGCATCTTTAATGTTGATATATTGAGAAACCATAAGTCATAAATATTTGTGCATAAATATTTATCTATTGCATGCCACTCCTGATCAGCTTTTTAAGGGTGGGGGTCGCTTGATTTAAGAACTGGGTGAGCATGGAGTATTTCTCCAGTCAGCTATTGATGCTAGCTAGACTGGAACCCAGTAGGCCTATGCTGTACCGTTGTACGTAGAGATATATTGTGATGTTCACAAAGCATTCCCACGCACCGTTTCCTTCCTGTGCGAGAAATAGGGATTGACTGACACAAGACCTCTGTTTTCAGAGCCTGAAATAATTCATTTAATGGCCTGCCAACCGTTATACGATCCAAAGTTTGATTTGGGTTTTCAAAAATAAGAGCCAAAAAAACCTCTTACAATTTATTATGCTGTTTGTGCCTCGCTCCACTAGTTATCATCTGCAATTTATTTCTTACCTTGGGGTACAACGAGCCACTTTTCTCCATTTTCAGTGGCTCACTTTTTTTTCTTGATCCTGCGTGCTGCCGACTAAACTCCTGCCTCCAGCCATACTGTTGGAACATCAGAGAAAACGACATCATTATACTGGAGCCAGCTAACAAAGAGCGAGAGGCAGAGAACCAGTTGAAATCATGGGCTACAAGACAGAATACATAAGATTACAGAGATCACCCATCTCAGCGGGGGAAGATTTTTTTTCTTCTTTTCCCTCCTGTATCGTGTTGAAAAAGAGGGCCGCTGTGCTGTTCTTCATCCCCTGTCTTTTTCTCCTGTTGCACTGGGAGAGACACTAAATCACTAATGAAAGCTGTTCCATGGCTTTGGCTGATGGTTAAATTCAAGGTCACGCTCATCACCACCTGTCTGTCCTGAGGACTGCAGACGCTCACAAGTTGGAATATATTCCACAATCAAAAAGACGAGATGAATCTGACGTATTCTGGACCCAGGCAATCTTGCGTTTTTTGGATATTTTCTGACGGCCAATTAGAGGTTGGAGACATGGAAACTTGGCCCACGGTTTATGCTGGGTGACATGCATTCTGGATTAGGCAATGTCTAAATCATTGTCTAAACTTGACCTTGCTCTGCTTTTTGAATCATAGTTTTCTGTTTAGTAGAACACACCTGGTGACCTAAAAACACATTTTGGGGCTTGAAAAACAATCTAGGGGTAATAATTAGCGTTGGATGCTTGTGTGTCTAACATAATATAGTAATTTCATGAAAAGTAAAATTCCGTATAGATGGTTTGGTTAAATTGTGCTTTGGTCCTTATTTAGAGAAACAGTTCCCCTCCTCCTTTCCGGTGCAGTAGGCCGAATGACCACAAGATGGCAGCTGGCTTACTGAGACCGTCTGAAGTCTGCCTTTAAATTAGACTTATTAACCATCATTACATCACTGCGCACAAATTGTATTTTGATATGTAAAACGCTTTTTAAATGCATATTATATGCGGTTTTAATCCTTAATATCAGTAAATATGGCATATTAGAGGCTTTAATATTCTTAGGAGATTACCCGACTCTTTTAGCCTGCATGTGTGCTGATGCAAGGACTCAGCATTATCAAATATTAATTATTTTAAACTTGCTCTTTTAAGAGCATTTCTTGGATGTTGATGTAATTTCTCCCTGCCTAAGCAGATCGCAGGCTGGTATCCGCTGGAAAGCAGAGCAGGGGCCATGTTTCATTGATGAGATACGTGAGATAGATGCTCACATCCTGATGCTTATGCAGTGCAAAAAAAAAAAAAGGCAAAGCAGTTCCCAGTTAGGGAGAGGGTGACTATTGTACAGGCTGCAGCCATGATGCCCAGACCTGGAGTTTTATACTATTTTAGATTCTGCAGAAAGAGCTGGCCCCCCAAGCCCCCCCAGCAGGGGCGTGGCTAGTCATAAAGCTCTGTGGCATGGACAGTAATGTGTGCACCACAGGGTTGG
>CM030180.1:16567181-16617181 GCA_017639675.1 Aplochiton taeniatus | reverse complement strand
TCCAAAACAAAGAACTGGAGATGATCAATTTCCCCCCCAATTTCCCCCCCATTGTTCTCGGTTGGGATCACCTGGTTAAATCACTATAAATGAATAAATAATAGTTGAGTAGAAGCAGCAGTAGAAGCTGCCAGTGCCAGAGGAGATCCTTCACCAGCCGTGGTGAAGGAAATCGAAAACTCAGAGACTGGTAATGTGTAGGTGCAGGTGGTGAGATCTGGGTACAGGATGTTTTTGCTATGTTCATTGTTCCTGTGTTCCACACAAGATCACACGCATAGCTCATATTTGAAATGGTTATTCGATCTATTTGACCCAGACCCATAATACAGCTAACCTCAGGGAGTTCTCTGACATGGCAAAACCATTGACTTTCAAACTGTCACATTTGAATGTTAATCATCTTAGCTGAGACCACTTCCCTCTAGAGAAGGACAGTACATTTTCCGTTATATTTTAACGTCTTGCCTGTTGTCTCTTGGATTATTTCCTCATTTGAACGTCTGAGTCTTATTTAATTCTACCAGACCAGTGTCCTTAGGTGTTTGTCCATCATCTGCATAGCAAATCCCACTTCCTCGCAGACACACACTCGCACATACTTACACACACTCACACACACACGCGCACGCACACACACAGACACACACACACATAAACACACACAAACACTTGAACACACACAAAAACACACAAACACTTGAACACGCACACTAACACACACACACACACACACAAACACAGACAGACAAATACAGCTGCAAGTCTCATCTCATCCTAGGCCATTAAACATCTGCCCAGCCGGGTCCATCCTAGCAGCCTTTTGCTGTGGGCCAGACATAACGCCATCAGGCTCCACCGAGAGACAGGCAGCCAGTCACATAGACAGACAGACAGGCACACAGACAGACAGACATACAGGCACACAGACAGGCGGACAGGCAGCCAGGCACAAAGACAGGCGGACAGGCAGCCAGGCACAAAGACAAGCAGACAGGCACACAGACAGACATACAGGCAGACAGGCACGAAAACAGGCAGACAGGCACACAGACAGACATACAGGCAGCCAGGCAGAAAGACAGGCAGACAGGCACACAGACAGACAGACACGCTCAAAGGCAAACAGGCATATAGACAGGCAGGCGGATAGACAGGCAGACAGACTTCTAGACGGACAGACATGGGTGAGGAGAATGAATGATTCCCTTTTATCCGTCGTACAGGGTGATGCCACTGAACTGAGAGCAATCCCGAAACAAGACCCCCCCTCGCCCCCTCCTCACCCCCAACCAGCTGCCAGAAGCGTCCCTCAGAGCCTGCTACTTCACGAACGGAATGTTCCTTCATGTCCGCCACATATCATCCACCACATATCTTGAGTGTAAACCCCAAAAATTCCCCTATATGATGCTGAATCTGGGAAACAATTTGGTCTGTGGGAAACTTCCTCAGTGCTCGCACGTTGTTGAAAGGTTTTATTTATTTATTTGTTTGTTTGTTTGTTTTTTTGCTTTTGTTTTTTAACAACAATAACTCACACTTCAGACCTAGCCTGTGGCTAATTGAATGGCCACAATAGGCTTGGAGCAGGAAGGGGAAGAGGGATGGATGGAGCCCTCCTTCGCCACACTCTCATTACAAACACGAACACACACAGACACGCACACGTCCCAATGCAATGGAGGCCTGGGCTGATCCCCCAGGAATGGGGATTTGGGGTTCCCTAGCTTCCAAACGAGCTTCCTATTTTCTCTCTTTCTCTCTCTCTTTTTCTTTCTCTCTTTCTCTCTCTGTCTCTTTCTCTGTCACTTTTCTTTGAGTCTCTCTCTCTTGCTCTCTCTCTCTCTTTCTTTCTCTCTTGCCCTCTCCCTCTCTCTTTCTCCTTTTATCTATCTCTATCTCTCTCTCTTTACTTTAAGAGCTTGTCATTAGCATGCAGTCAATGCTTTGGCACTCCCCTGGCACTGTAGTGCAGCGTATGGACTAGCTAGTGATATCACAGGCCAAAGGGGTTCCCTGGTGTGTGCTATGATCTGATAAGTACATAATGTGAAGCCTTCCCTGCCTTTAGTCTTTGTGGTCAGAATGGATTTAATCCGCAATAAATAGTTCTTTATTACTAAACGCTGAGGTTCTCTGGAATGGCCAAAATGCTGATATGATCTTTCTGTTCCTAAATGCATGCTTAGCCTTTGTTCAGCTTACCACACTTCAGGCATGCAAAGAAAAACACCAAACAGAACTATTATTTACTAAAGTCTGCTCACTCAGCGGTCAATTCCATAGAACTATGCTTTTGGCATGGGGTAAGCTGTTTTAAAGTATGGCGTGTTGTATTGTTACTGCAATGCCACGCGTGTTTATACAATACAATCCATTCTACTCTACCTTGTGAAGTTTTTTGTTGGTGGAAAACAAAACAAGGTAAAGGCTTGGGTTGGCGCTGTGTTTAATGGAGCTTTTTACAAAACTCCTTTGATTAAAAAGCAAAGTCAGTACATAACGACGATATCAAAAAAACATAACATTGTATATCAAATATACAATTAAATGACGTATAGAAACACAAATAAGGTTATGACCACCACGAATGCTTGTTCATAAAAGTATATTTGTTGAACATTTTTAAAATACGAAAATAAGTCAGCAAGCGAGGCAATAATGAAAGTGATTCGTCGTATTGACTGTACTGTATTGTTTTCTTCGGCTGTCCGCCAGAGAAACCGATGGTTGTCTGGGGGGACGGAACAGAAGCAGAGGATGAACGGATGGATGAGAAAGAAGAGTCCTCCTGAATGTTTCATCCCACACCATCAAAGAGAGCCTGCATTGCAACAGTGGATATGGATGTTTGAAAGAGGTGGGCATATACTGAGGGGCTTTACCATGAGGTAAGAGGGAAAGGTGAGAGGGGGAGAGAGAGAGAGAGAGAGAGAGCGGTGGCCGAGAGAAAAAACGTGGGAAAGGAACAAGAGAAAACCGTCTTCATCTTTGGTACCATGGTACCCTACCCCCCCCCCCCCCCCCCTTTGCTCTTCGGGAGTCAGGGGAGGGACCTTTCAACTGAGGCCAGATGTCCACGTTCCCCCGGTAACAAAGGAGATCACAGGAGGAGAGCCTGGGCACAGGGCTCTGGCCTCTGAGCGTCTGTGCCTACGAGAATATGTTTGAGGTTCTATAGGGTGGCTTTGAATTATACATCTATGAGGTCAAGGGGGGCGAGGTGAGAAGAG
The DNA here is from genome assembly GCA_017639675.1 of Aplochiton taeniatus. NCBI lineage: Eukaryota > Metazoa > Chordata > Actinopteri > Galaxiiformes > Galaxiidae > Aplochiton > Aplochiton taeniatus. The sequence continues at coordinate 16,613,945 of CM030180.1, read as the reverse complement.
TGTCTCAAATGATCTACAAAAGGAAAGATGCTTGAAAAGAATACTGCTCAAGTAATAAAGAGTGGGAAAAGTTATATCAAAAGAATGCGTCTTTCAGTAATAAAAACCAGTGACTGTTTTTGGTGGCATACAATGGACACATGGGTAGTATTTAAATCTTTCACGGCAACTCTTTCCTGTTTATGATTACTTGTGATGTTTAAGAAACCCTTTGATGTTGAGATATCAGAGAACCCATAATGTGCTTCTTATGGCTAGTGGGAGCTGCTATAAATTACTCACAAAAGGCAACAGACTTTGTTTTGATGTTTTGTAACTAAAAGCAATCCTGTAAGCTATAGCATTGTTGGAATGGACTGGAGGACAGAATCTTAAGTTAAAATAGGGGGGAATGCATGGGACGTGGGGTGGCCGGTACATTTTGTTGGGTAGTGTGCCACCCCAGGCCACCCCTTGGGGGCGCCACTGAGACTTAGTGGGGGGGGTGAGGGGCATTCTAAATCTGTGAGGCTAGACTATGTCACATCTCCCTAAAAAAATAACACATTCTCTGACTGTAGGGACATCGACTTGCTTACTATGTGGACGGGTCGAGACAACTCTGGGAGACAAGAAATATGGTAAAACGTCCAAAACATTTTATTATTACTATAAGTTGCCCAACCATTATTTTTGCCAGTTCAACGTATAGGATAGAACTGGGTCTGATTGATTAGGCAACCGTGAGTTTTGCCCGCATTCGAAATCTAGGTAGGCCTAATTGACTACAAAATCATGACAAATGAATGTAACACAAATTGTATTCATTAATTTTTAAGCTAGCTAATCAAACTCAACCGACCCCTCTGACTAAATGGCAAATGCTTTTAAAGAAGTAATAGAGGCATAATTAAGAAGTGTGCTATGTCTCCAACACGAGTTCTTTTCCAAACATTTGTTTCAAGTATGCTTTCAGTTATGAATATGTTCATTTGATCTCCTTTAGAACAATAATTGCTAAATAAATATTGACAACATATATAGGTAAATATTGAAACATATGTAGGCCCCTGTAGTAACTTTGAAGTTGTCAGTTGAAAACAACTTTTCTATTCACTGGGCCTATACCCGTTGCCGTGGTAGCACGTTAGGACCACTGATTGCGCCAGCTGTGGAAGACATTAGCGGATCAAACCAAGCACTGTCCGCACTCCTCCAGCAGCGTTCTGCCGGCCCACCAAGACCACAGCTGTGTGTGTCACATCCAGCCCTGATTAATTTACCGGCGCTGAAGGTGCTAGTGGCCAGGCCGTAAGTTCCACCCAATAAGGTAAATTAACGTGTTGGCTTAGGAAACCGAACGACTTCTTGTAATATGATGGCGAGCAACATCTGCTGTTTAGAGTTCTCCAGGGTGTAGGGGAAATATGCGTGGCATTTTAATCGATTCAATTATTAACCCCCATGTAGGCTACATGACGTTTTCTATCACGAGGGAAGCTTTTCATTTTAATGAAAGAAAAAAATAATAGGACCATGACTTTCTATTTCTTTTCATGCTTTAACTCTGTGAAGTCAGCCAGTCATCCAGGGAGCAATACTGCTTCAGAGGTTAAATTCTTACTTTCCTGTGCCATAAATTCTCAGTTAAGTATAAGAGGTGTCACACTCCACAGCTGTGTCCTGCCAGAGGACACCCCCTAAAAAAAAACGCAAAAAATAGCTAAGCACGCATACACACACACACACACACACACACACACACACACACACACACACACACACACACACACACACACACACAGAGGGCGCCCTTGAGGGCTGTCAAAGTTACATAAAAAATAGCCACTTTTAATACATTTGTAGGGGTCATAACCCCAGAGTTTTTTTCTGTTAGGGTTGACCATGGGTTAAGAATCCAAGCGGCAGCAGTAGACTGGAACGGACTGTTTACACCAATGCAATCTGACGGACCTGACCTTTAAAGTCATCCGAGTATCTGTGTGTAGGCTCCATCGTGTGTCTGCGCCTCACCTGGATTTGGCAGGTTGAACCAAAGGAATGAGACCAGGTGTGTCAGTTTGACAAAGCTTTATATGAGAGACCTGGTGGTACCGTTTAACCTGGACCATCATATCTGGACGTCTGTTGGTGCAATTCTAAGTGCATCTGTAAGTGTGCGAGTGTGTGTGTGCGTGTGTGTGTGTGTGTCTGTCTGTGTGTGTGCCGGCGTGGGTGGAGGCGGGAGAAAAAAATCCTGAAAGTAAGTCAATGTACTGTCAGAGGCTTTATATACACTCAAATAAAATCCCCAGTATATCATATCGTAAGATTACGCAAAAGGCCCTTGATTTTAAGTCCAATACCTCTTAATGGTCTGTCTCACAAATAGTGAGGTATTCTTAAATGAAGGATGTAGCAGATGCATCTGCATTGCACATCTGCATTTGATGTCCTCCTATTTTTCCCACTTAGCCGACGAAGAGGATTAATGCACTCGGTTTGTATCCTGCCGTTTAACGTGCCGCTTGTATCTCTCTCATCGAGGCGATTAGGTTAGGGATACACTATTTATCTACCAGACTTGTGTTTTTATTCTTCTCATGTTGAAAGCACAATTTGTAAGTAGCTTTGAATGAAAGTGTTTGCTAAATCACTGTAAAGGAAATAGGTATTAAGATAACGAGAGGGATGGAGGGGGGTACAGACAGAGAGAGACAGAGAGAGAGAAATAGAGAGATAGAGAGAAGCAGAGAGAGAGAGAGAGAGAGGGAAATAAATAAATAGAGAGGTGGAGGGTGGAGAAAGAGAGAGACAGAACGAGAGAAAGAGAGACAGACAGAGAGAGAGGGAGCGAGAAAGAGAGAGAGAGGATAAGAGAAGAAAATAGAGAGGTGGAGGGCAGAGAGAAAGCATGACAGAAACAGAGAGAGAGAGAGGGGGGGGGGGGGGTAAAGAGAGAGTGAGGTGTAGGGTAGAGAGAATCAGACAGAAAGGGTAGCCAGGTCTAACCTGGCTGCAACAGAGACCCTGGAGGAGTCTGTTATTGAGATCAAGAGGAGAGATGAAGAGTCCTCCTGGGACTTTTAGATAACGCATATAAGGAACTCAACCATTCAGCCAATCGGTGTTCGTGGAATTCAACCATTCAGCCAACCAGTGTCTGCGGAACTCGAGCATGCCGTCAAGCAGAGCCACTTAATCACCCACAGCCCAGTTATGTAAATGCGTCCACCAGCATAACATCACTTTCCAAGGAGGTTTCAAAGCTGAAATTTCGCAAACTGCACTGCCTCACTTTAGAAAAACAGTTCATGCTGCACGCTCTTGCCTTGTGAATCTTTTCAGTCAATTTGAAATGTTTGCGTCACACCTGACGTTTAATATTACGGCATCTGGAAAATTGCTTGCAACTTATAAAATCAAAATGAAAGAAAGAGAGAGAGAAAAATGGGCCATCAGAAATATATACTTCACTCCGGAATGAAAACAGTCAACAGTAAGGATAACTGGCACCTCTCTCTCTCTCTCTCTCTCTCTCTCTCTCTCTCTCTCTCTCTCTCTCTCTCTCTCTCTCTCTCTCTCTCTCTCTCTCTCTCTCCATCCCTCTCTCTCTCCTCTGTGAATATTAAATCTCAGAACTCGCTCGCTAACCTGGAGAAGATGAGGTTCAGAATAACAACCCCCATCCTCATGCCATATGCATGATGGCCTTCACGGGAAAACATTTCTCACATTTTTATCTTTGAACTTCTCCCAAGCCGCCCTCCCACAGGAGGCTATACAAATATACAGACTATCTGACCCTTCAACCCTGACCCCTGAACCCTTACCTCCCAGCTCTCACATCTCAAGGTGTGAGATACGTTGGTCGGAATAGGGGCCTTACTAGGGGCCCCTAGGTGTGTTTGTTTGTGGGCGCCTGCTGGGGATTCCCAGGTGGGTGGTGCACAAGGAGCTGTAAGGAATACATTAACATGACCTCAAGATAGGTCCGTCTGCAACACATTAAAAGTGTTCCTTTCAGGGATTGGTAGCGTGCCTGGATCACGTAACCAAGCGGCCATGCTTGGCCAGAGGAAGGATCAGAGACTGCCATGGTATTGACATGTAGGACTGGAAATTAATGACTGTGTGTGTTTCAGTTATATAAATACACACACACACACACACACACACACACACATTCACTTACTCACTTACTCATGTGCACAAACGCACACATTCACTAACCCACTTACTTATTCAAGTACACTCCCCACCCCCCACACACACACACGCACACACACCCAAGCCACATAATATACAAAGTGGGTAGTAAGAATTACATAACGTATGCATGTGGGTATTCCATTTTCCAGTAAGTAATTAATGTTTTTCACCGCGACCACAATCTGACACTCTTCTTCCCTGACTGGGTCTCTCTATGATTTGCTACCGGGAACCAGCATCCCTCCTTCCCTCCCTCCTTCCCTCCCTCCCTACCTCCCTCCCTCCCCCCGTACTTCTCCTTTCCACAACGCATGCTGCCCTTCCTCCTCCTCCTCTTCAGGTTTGATCCCCTCACCTTTTCACGGGTGCCTTGGGCCGCTGCAGAATAATATTTCAGCACTCGCAGGCCCCCCCCCGCACATCTGGCTTCTAGTTGACAGCTTTCAGTGATCAGCTGGGGCCTCCGGTGGACCAATCAGAGCTGACCGTGTGTATTTGGACAGGGTAATTGGTGGAGGGCAGACATCTGGTTGTGTTTAGGGTCCGGTGCGGTGAAGTAGGGCCCTAGCTCCCTTCGCTGTTTGGTTTGGTTGCGGTGCAGAAAGGAGTTCCAGGCTCGAGCCCTCCTTGGCAGGGCAACAGGTCGGGGTAGAAATAGAGTGACAAGAACGTAGACAGACGTGGGTGTCGTAGAAGTGTATGGCATGGAGGCGACTTCTGGACATTGATGCCTCTGCCGTAGCGACGGGTTGCCACAGCATAGAGTCTGATACTGTTTGCTTTGTTCGTTGGTGACAAAAATATCAAACGTGTCCTCTCTACCTGTTCTAGTTCTTTGTTCTTACTCCGAGCTCAGGCTGTGATGGAATTACAAACCTTAATAAAGTCTGGTCTCCATATCCCTTTCTCCCTCTTCCCTCCTCCCCCACATGTCCCCCCCCCTCCTCCTACTCTCCCTACACCCTCTCCCTCCTTCCTCTCACTCCCTCCTCCATCCCCACTTGCTCCTTCCTCTCACTCCCTCCTCCATCCCCACTTCCTCCTTCCTCTCACTCCCTCCTCCATACCCACTTCCTCCATCCTCCGTACTCTGCCGCTCCTTGGCCTCCGACAGCGGTGGAGGGGAGCAGGGCCACTTGGTCCAGTGTGTTTACTGCTCCCTGCCATCCTGCACGGCGACCCGTTTACTGCTCTAAAGGTGAGCTCGAGCCCTTCAGAGTGGAACGGGACCGGACGGTTCATTAGTAGGAAGACAGGTACTTCTAATTCACAACACGTGACGGCGCCACCATTACTAAGTGGCTGAGATGGAAGGATCGTGTTTCAGGGACACAGGCTGGATAACGTACACGTTAAAGAACTTAATAATAAGTCAATGAGTGAGGCAAGCAACGGTGTTATAAGGTATTAAATGATCATTTTATAAAACTAAAGAAACAAAACAAACAAACAATAAATGTATTCCTGTTTGAAGAGCGCTAGATCATTTGGCAGAACCTTTTTCTTTCCTGCATCTGCAAAATAAATAAACAAACGAATAAAACAGAACAAAGAAGACGAGAAAGAAAGAAGAAGGAAGTCGAGAAAACTGGAAACCGGAGCTTGACTCATACCGGAGTGGATTCAGCAGTGGACATTCGGAAAGGAGTGAAAGAGCATGGACTCGGGTAATAGTGGTCCACCACTCCCACGAGCAGCCTCAGCCAGCCCACACTATGAATGTCATCTGCTTGAAAGATTCAAGCTGGGTTTGGTTCAAAGCCAGCTGAGCATGACAAACTCAGGCCTATGGAAAATAAACCAAAACCAACCCTCTCTTCTATTTTTGACCATAACCTTTCCCCGACTAACAGTTTAGGCCGTAGCAAAAACAAATCTTCTTCAAACAGTCACGCCCTAAATCCAGGTTTTAGTTGCTGTTTCAACGTTTTTTGCAAAACTAAATGTAGGCAGTGCAAATCTTGTCTGGGAGCTTTTCAGAATACCCCCAAATTAACTCTTGCGTCCTAAGTAATGCTGCGGTATGTGCTAGTGGTTGGATGGCACTGGAATTTTTCAGTTATCTCTATGATGAACTGATCCATAACCAGCTTGCTAATATAAGGCCACCTGTCCAAAAAGTAAGCTACAATGTAATACTGGCGACGAAGGAAAAGCTGTGTTCGGAGATTGTTTTAAATGTCAAGTTTCAATTTCATGTTATGAAAATAGGTTTATAGTGTTTACTTTTCTGCATAATTGTATGTTTGTACGAGGTGGAAGAAGACTCGGAGGGTCCACAATGCAATGTCTGTTTATTTTTCTGTCTGTCTTTTAAAGTGAATTTTGAAGTGATTATATTAAGAAATCGTAGTATTTCTAAGTTGGCAAAGATTCTTTTTTTCCCCTTTATTGGAAAGGCTCCAAGACTTTGCGCAATAAATATGAGGCCCCCGACCTCTCACATTGAAAACACACACACAGTACCCAAGCGCCGCAATCAAAACACGAATTGCAATTCAGCAAAAATTCGACTGTTTTATGGCAACTGGCAGCCGTATCAAATGTAGCATAGTCATATTTCTCTCCATGCAGTGTAGCCAGCTGTGTTGCCACGAGACCTAAACTTAGCCCAGAACAGCAGTTTTAAAGGCCTGAACTTAGCCCAGAACAGCAGTTTTAAAGGCCTAAACTTAGCCCAGAACAGCAGTTTTAAAGGCCTAAACTTAGCCCAGAACAGCAGTTTTAAAGGCCTAAACTTAGCCCTGAACAGCAGTTTTAAAGGCCTAAACTTAGCCCAGAACAGCAGTTTTAAAGGCCTAAACTTAGCCCAGAACAGCAGTTTTAAAGGCCTAAACTTAGCCCAGAACAGCAGTTTTAAAGGCCTAAACTTAGCCCAGAACAGCAGTTTTAAAGGTGGACCACACGTCTTTGTTCATAGGGTAAAACCACCCCACTTTCAGAAAAATGTATAATTCAGATTTGTGCCGATACCATATTTATTGCCTTTTTTTTTTCAATATACTCCCGTTTAAAATGAGGAAAGACAGAAAGTAGGAGATGCTTCCCACCAGGGAGACTAAAAACAGCTAAATTGTGCAACTGGTTTGACCTATTAACCTAATAACCTTGTTTACCACGCAAAGAGGAACTCTAGGAACGTCTTCTCAGACTATTACATTAACTAGTTAATTCGATTCACCAGGTTGGTTAATCCCTCCTGAATCCCTTTGGAGGGGAAAAACAGAGAGTATCGTTATTGAAGACCATTCATTTACAGAACCAGATTGAATCAAAGGTTTGAGGGGGGAAAAAAACATCCAAACCAAAGTGTCTACACCCCAATCCACTATGAGTGGAGGCTCACGTACCAACGGCAGAATTAGCTGTGGCCTAGCAAAGAGGCATCTTCCATGTTTTTCTTTCCTGTGCCCAAAGCGTGTTCAGTTTAGTTTACTTTCGCCTCCGCGGAACGAAAATGTTTGGATGTGCTGGATGCAGCTCATTGTTCTCACCGAAACAACCTCAACACCAGGTCAAAACGTTGCCCCCTACAGATTGGCTATAAACCAGGAAGAGCAACAGTGGACTGTAAGTCCGAGCAAGCGCCTCCTAATATGGACGTAGCTCCTTTGTTTTTTGTGGGGATGTAAACCGTCAAAGACCAAAACATCTACCCCCTGACCTAGTTTTAATAAGGGTGTTTGGAACACAAAGAGTCTGGTTCAAATGAGACGGGCCTCCTCAAAGGTACCGTTTGTAATCCTATGCTGTAAAGCCATGCCAGGCTTGTTAAAGCTCTCCAACACAAAGACACGCAACCAAACGGAACAGTGCTTCTGCATGGGATTTCTTTTTTTGGATCGCCCAGTAGAGAGATGGACAGGAAAAGCAGGGGAGAAATCGAGGTGCAGCAAACGGCCCGGGGCTGGGATCAAACCCAGACCCCTGCAGTAACAACTGGCCTTCAGTGATGCACGCTCTTTGCCCTCTGAGCTACGTGGGCACCCCTGAAATGTGCTTCTAACCTGGTGCCTCGGTCCACAGCACAGGTACCATCCACGGGGAACGTGACTAATCGGTCCGGGATGTGTAGTGCAAGACACATTCGAGGGATGTTATACAAGAAAAGGTATGGAGAGGAGACAAACAGCGACCGAGGCCGTTACTTCTAGATTGCAAAAGAAGAAGAAGAGAAGCAAAAAGAACAAGCGGGCGGCTTCCTTGGATGCCAGGAAAAAGAAAAGCGTGGACGTCCTAATAATCCAGGCCATATCTATGATCTCATCCCAGGGGCTTGGATCAGAGGCAGAGGTGGATGAATGAGGACTGGAGTGGGGGGGGGGGGGGGGGGGGGGGGGGGGGGGGGGGGGTGAGGAGGCGGACAAACATTCAGACAAGCCAGTGAGTCATCGTTTGGACGGCCGCATCACAAAGTGAGACAATGCTAAACCCCACTACCGGAGCCCGCGGCAAATAAACAATCTGGAGAGAGAGAGAGAGAGGGAGAGAGAGAGAGAGAGAGAGAGAGAGAGAGAGAGAGAGAGAGAGAGAGAGAGAGAGAGAGAGAGAGAGTGAGAGAGAGAGAGAGAGAGAGAGAGAGGTGGGGAGAGAAAGGGGGAGGGAATACATCATTTTGACAGATGTTTTATTACAAGGCCAATCAGGAGTCGAGCGAATTCATTGTGCCCATAAGACGCCCCAGTTGAAAAACTACCTGTGGAGGCAACAACTCTCGCTGACTCGTTCCCAGTTGGCCCAGCCTCGTCTTGATTGTTCCAGTGGTGAAATAAAACAAACAAAAAAAAAAACACACCAATCAGTGAAGGGCATGCACTGGATGGCAGTCAGAGTGACATCATCCAGTCAGAGTGACATCATCCAGGCAGAGGCCTCGGGGGTCAGTGGGGTTTGGGACATGAAGACTGGTCAACTTTAAACATTACGTCATGATCATGATCTGCCTTTTGACCCCCCCCCCCCATCCATTCTCTCACACTGAGCTCATCGATATCCCACTGCTTATAGCTGTCTCCATTGATCTCCTATCAGAGGCCAGAGATGAGTCTAGTAAGTCTGACGGGAGAGCTCTATGCATACAGTGTGTGTGTGTGTGTGTGGGAGAGTGAGCCAGAATGCCTCCGCATTGTGTGTGGGTGTGTGTCCAAGAGACCCGAGCAAGAGATAGGTTGTGTGTGTGTGTGTGTGTGTGTGTTTTTTGCGTTGTTGTTCATTGGAGCGTGGAGGTGGGTGCACATGATCGCACACGTCTAGAAGGCGGGGTCCCACCAGTGTTCCGAGCCGGAACGCCACATGGCCTCCATCACTCTATGACCTCATCCCATGAGAGCGGAGCTTGCCGCTCGCTTTAAGAAGGTGCCAGACCTAACACGTCATTACGACAACTCATTGTTCTGTAAACCATTGGGGCTGAAGGGGTGAAAACCACACACTCCACCCCAAGATCCTCCTGAGGCGGTTATTAATAATTGTGATTATTATTTGATTTAAACAGGGATAACCGACTGAGATTAGCTCTCTTTTAAGGCAGAATATATATATAGAGAGAGATTTTTTTTAAACTACAATAACTAAACAAACATGAAGAAAAATTGTGAATAAGCAAATGATAAAAATGTGTTATCCTGCATTGACGGGCAGGAGGCAACGTCCATGTAGAGAGAAAGGAGGTTAACTCTTATTATTAGAAGATGACAACTTCTAATCATCTAGCTGTAAAAATAGTTCATTGTTTGTTTCATTTGTGTCTCCATACAACTTCTGCAGTACAGATAACAAAAGGCCAGAATAATAACCAGACCAAAGACATTTTATTAATAATACGAATTTATTGGGCATAGAAAGGGATACATTTGTCATGCATATTTACAGCATATAAAGTCTCCAAAACCAGCGGAATCAAAATCTGCCATAGCAGTTGATTTTAAAATACCATAAAGACATTATTGGCGTGGTAGAAGAGTCTTTCTTAATTGTCTGGTGATGGTACAAACATAATGCAATGCAAAGACAGCTTAAAAAACATCATTACCCAAATTAACAAACATCCCCATCACGAAACAAAACACACACACGCACACTTAAACACATACACAAACACTTGCCAACTTACTCGGACATCCCATCCCCAAACCAGACACGCACGCACGCACGCACGCACGCACGCACGCACACACGCACACAACACAAAACAGTGAGGTAGTCCAATGTTAAAAACACAAACAAAAAGAAATACAATCAATTGCGGGGGGCTCTTTTAATTGGATGGCATGTGGGGTTTGCCCTCACAAGGTTCAGTTCCCTCAGTCTAATCTAAGCCATCTAAGTGGTGAGGCCCCTTTCAGAAACATGAGGTTTTGCCCGCCCAATAAGTTACTGGGGGGCTAAAACCCCAAGGGCCACTATACACATACAAAAAAACCTTCTCAACCCATGTAGAATTCTGACAACATTAATGACCAACAGGAATCGTAATCTTTAGGGCATTCATTTAGCTGTGATAATTCATGGCCATTTTGAAACTGACACAACTTTTGGCGGGAAGGAGGAGCAGATGAGGGGTGACATAAGCCACAAACAAGCCACAAAACTCCAGGAATGTCTACAAATGAAAACCAAATGAAAAAGCCCCTGTGGGCTGGACCAAACCGCATAGGACAAAAAAAATACAAATTTAGTATGACACAAGATATTCATTTTGGCAAAAATACATTTCTAAATCTTGACAGTAGAAAGAGAGTTCATAATCACAGAGAAATACACCATTCATAGCAGTGTGAAATTACCTAAAGCTTTTGTATTTATGTGGCAACTGAAGATTTTATAACAGTATAATCTGTCTAGACTATCTAAAATAAAAACACATGAATCAAAGTTGTCAACCATTTTGGTTATAATACTGTAGATAGTAATCAATCACTCAACTGCATCTTATCATTGTAGTTTTTGGATCCAATTGGATTACTTTTGCAGTGCTTCGTAACTACATATGGGGTAATTTCGAGAATGAAAAATGATCAATAGGTACGGCGGTAAGGTAAGGCGACAACTTCAACACAAAGTTGAAAATAACAGGGTCCTCTGAAGCAAAAAATCGGATCACTGAAAACAAAATGATGGGAGAACAATTATATGTACAGAAAAATATGTACAAAAGAAACAGCACAACCACAATTCACAGTACACAATGAGACAACAATGGATTGGCTCTAGGTATATATTCATATATCTATATATATTCCAAAATATAATTTTATACACAAATGTATATCTATAATCCCTCTGTAGAAACATCTATACATGTTTATATAAAATCAAATACTCAAAGCTTTGAAATATGATACATTCTGTTTTACTTTGTCACACCACACTCAAAGTATAATTGAAAGGATTCTCCATTATTCCCTTACATCCTTTAAGCCCCAACACCCCCTATACATTGCTTTATAGCTCAGACAAGGCACAACAATGGACATTCAAACAATTCGATTACGCTGGGCTTTGCAATACCCAGGAGTATGGAAAAAAAACCATGGTGGCTTACATGGCTTACAATGAATTTACTGTGTGTAAGGTTTACTTGAAAACAAGCACAAGTTCCCAGTTATACTAACAGAAGGAGACATACCTTCCAACTTGAACTCAGGATGCACACATACTGTGCAAAGGTTTTAGGCAGATGTGAAAACATTTGTGAATATTTGAAAGCAAAGAGTGGTCATAGCAAATGTTGATTTAATTTAGATTGCTCATTTACTTTGCATTTGGTTAATTGATAAAAACAAACTATTAACACTTCGATTTTTAAAAGCATTCTTACTTTACACACCTGCCTAAAACTTTTGCGCCGTACTGTAGTTTTAGCTAGAACAAGTGTGAAGGCCAGTGTTTGGCATCGCGAAATAAACCAGCTTAAATACTAGTTAGCAACACAATGACTATTTGAAACTATTCCTAATAAACAGATATAATTATCTTAGTGGTTTATGGCCAGGAAAAGCATTTCCTCATATGATTTTGGAGTGATAATGCACAGTTATTTATGCCTTAGTTTACTGTCATTCAGTTGTGGGTCTTTTTAAAATACTGGCGCCAAGCCACACCTTTCCTTTATCCTGTGTGTACAAACCTTGCACATACTTTATAACATGATATATTATTTACAACATTCACAATATATACATAATGGTTTGATCTAATAAAAAGGACACCATAAAGTGAAACTGTATGAAACAAAACAAGCTTTAGGCTTTGCTCTCAGACACAACAGCATAAGCCAATATCACCAAGGCAAACCAACTCTTTCATTTACTGACCAATGGCCCTGCATGGACTGTTGACGAGCGGGGGATTCATTTGACCGTGATCGTACTGAGAAGATATCCGGTTTCACACGACGAGAGTCCTTCACATTTGGACAGCTTCGATCACTACATTCACCGTCTGCATGCCTCACGTGTCACTTTTCAGAAACAAGGGACACGTCGAGGTTGCCCTGCCTACTCTTAAGGGGCCAATGGAACATGGACAATGAATACATCGCTCTTTGGTTGATAATGATAGTGGTTACTTTTGTCCTTCTCTCCCCCCCCCCCCCCCCCCCCCCCCCCCCTTTGTTGTCATTACGTACTGTGAGCCTCCTAGCAGGCTCTGAAGCAAGCAGCGCACATTTGCGTTGCATTTACAGGCTAAAAATCACCATGGTCAAGAGTAAATTATTTTGTTATAGAGAAGGAGAACCAGCAGCGTGTAAATCGGGTACAAAACTGGCTGTCATTTTGATATTTTGACATATTTTGCTTTCTGCTTGGAACACAATATGTATTATGGGTACCAGTGTACCGTTCTTCTGTCAGATCAGTAACACCAATACAGTTGCACAGTCTATGTCCAGAAGACTTTGTTGAAAAACGTAACAAGCAACAGTTGCATTTTTCTGAACTCTTTTTGAAATGATGGTTCGTTCTGCATTGTCAGCAAATCTATGTTTTTTGTTTAAATCCGTCAAAACAGAAAAGCCTAACCCTCCCCCAAACCTCCCTCTTCCCCTCCCGAGGTGTCACCCCCCGCCTTAACCCCTACACCCTCTGCCCCTCCCCTCCGTTGCGGCTGTGGCCCGTGCCCAGGTGGCAGCAGCTCTCCCCAACCCTCCACCCCTCCAACCACCCCACCACCTACCCCTCCTGGGCTACGCTGCTCCAGGCTGCTGGCGGAACTGGGGGGGGGGGGCGCTCTGGGCCTCGGGGCTACGCCGTGCTGCTGGAGGAGCAGGGGGTGCTCTGGGTGCTGCCGACACTGTGGGCCGCGCTGCTGTTCTCCGAGGGCGGAGAGGACTTCTGCTGCACCGGCTGTCTTCCAGGTGGTTCACCTGGGCCAAGAGGGGGAGAGAGAGAGAGAGAGGAGGGAAGGAGGTCAGAGACATCAACAAAGAGAAGGAGACCGATGGGCCACAGACTTGGGCCTGATTCCCGCGATCACGTTCTACATGCCGAGTTCATCCTGACACACAGCACGCCTCATAAAACGTAAAGAGCCAGGGATGAGCGGGTCGCGTCCACAGTCGCAAGACTAAGGGAGAGCCCCTTAGGATCCAGCTCTCGCCTCAGATAGTCTGGAATGAATACGTTAATAAGTGTTAGACGACATGGCAGAACCCACAGGGCCCTCCGCCTGGGTCTGAAGTCTGGCTTATTGTTGCATGCTTGAACAAGACCCTCCGCAATTGTAGATTCCCGAGTTCCCAAAGTTTGGGAGGGAATGGAAGTTTAGGAGAGGGCATATCAAAACCATTTGTTTCCATTTGTTTTGGAAAAGCTTGTCTGATTGGTGAGCAAAAGCATTGTGGAAAATAAATGCAGTTTGTGTGTGCGGTGTGTGTGCGTCTGTTTGTGTTGTGTGTGCGTGTGCGCGTGTGTGTGTGTTATGTATTTGGCCTCTCTGGCGTGCTCTCTTATCAAGATGCATATGAGGTCAGCGTGTGGTTTGCCTGCTAGTTATTCCTCTTCCTGCGCAAACTGAGGCTAAAATTACTTTCACTGCCATATCAGTCTCAGATGGATTTGTTTCTGTTTAGATATAAACTACATTAACGTCATTTGTGCTCAGAGTTTGTGTGTATGTTGTGTGTGTGTATGCTGTGTGTGTGTATGTTGTGTGTGTGTATGTTGTGTTTGCGCACGGAGTTCGCCTGATTGCGTTTATTTTGCGTTTGTGCTCGGATTTCCCTGCCTGCCAGCGTGTGTGTGCGTGTGTGTGTGCGTGTGCGTGTGTGCGTGTGTGTGTGCGTGTGTGTGTGCGTGTGTGTGCGTGTGTGTGCGCGTGTGTGTGCGTGTGTGTGTCTGTGTGTGAGCTCGAGCCAACAGTCTGTCTAGCGCCTTCTTCCAGGCCCCTTCGCTCCGCTAATGTTTGCCAGAGCGGAGCCACGCTGCCAAGGAGCGCCTGCTAAAAACAGCCCATCCCCTCACAGTGCTCCGCGGGCGGGCTCTTTCAAACACAGCAGACCTTTCGCTCGAATTCACTTCTGTCTCCTCTCTCTGTAGTCCACCCAAAGCGCAAATCCTGAAAATCAAGTTATTTATAATTTTTTTTGTGCAAACTTTTGATTTATATATCCTAATATATCATAATATGTCCTCTTTAGGAGAGCTCTACTCCCTATCTCCTTCTGCAAGAGTTATGTATGTGGGGGGGCATGCTGACGTGTATACTGTCATATTTTGCACGGGGCTATGCTTCTTCAGAAGCAGCGCGTTGCCTTCATACCGTGCCACAGACATTCAGTTTGACGAGTTACTCCCTCCGTCTCTCTGGGGACCGGGACCGTAACCTCCGCTGGAACCCCGCGGAAGATCACAGCGCACCCCTCTGTGACGACCGGCACCCTCCGCATTCCTCAGGGAGCCTTTCCTTAAATAAGAGGCCTGTGTGGATCCCACTGACACACACAGCAAGCCCCGCTCCCTCCATGCCTTTAGCTCAGTCCCTGCGTAAACAACCTCCTCTTTCCTAAGAGCAGCTTAGGTTTCTCTCTCCCCCACGTGGGCTTGGGGTGGGATTTCCATTAGAGAAAGACAGGGCCTGCTCAGTCGTGGGCCCATGACTGGAAACGAAATGATCGTACCGAAGCCTCCCTTTGAAGGGCCACAGAGTGCAATACGGGGCACTGCGTCTGATAAAGCAACTTGTTTTGATGTTCTTTGGCCGAGGCTATAGCCCTGGGTTCCAGTTTAGAGAATCGTTTTCTCGGTCTAGAAGTGGGTCCAGAGAGGAGTTTAAAATGGAGTTGATACTAAACCAGACCTGGTTACGTAAGAGACATACAGGGCCAAAGGAAGCTGTGTTGGGGGGAAAAAAAACTGATGTTGTTTATGTAAAAAAAAAAAAAAAAAATATGCATAGAGCAAGGATAATTGCTTTATAAGGTAAAAAAAAAATAAATAAAAAGAATGTGTGTTGATGAGTTCACTGTTGATATAATATGTCTCTGGATCCAAGAGCAAAAAGCAGCATTGTGTGTTTCAGTAAGCTTGGGAAGAATAATGTCAGAGCAGGGTCCTGTTTAATCACTGGAGTTTTCGTGTCAAAGTGTTAAAAGTGCACAATAATAAAATGGAAGAGACAAAACGAGGCCTATTTTTTGATTGCGCGCTGGCAACAAGTTCCAGCCTTGTCCTAAAACACCCTTTGGGGATAATTAAAGCTATATTTACAAGTTTCAGCACTAACTGGATTGAAATATATTCCAGGCTGATATTTTGGGGTTGTTTTTGTGGACCTACATTCTTGGGGTTAACTTGAAACTGGAAATGCCATGTAGGGATATTTCAGTCGTGTGGGTCGATAGTTTCCAAGACAACACTGCACTACACATCTTGATACAATAGAGAGAGAGAATACTTGAAAAGCAACATCAGAACCGTGTGTCTGGAAAGCTTCTGAAAAGGCCACTGCGGTGGTATTTTTCATAACTACATAGCTGGGGTTACGGGGTCTGACCCCTGCTTAGGAGCAAGCTCTATTTAGAAGCAGATTCCTAAGGGCCGAGGTCAAAAGGGCTGACAGCGTGGCTGTTCAAACACTCCGCCAGAAACACAAGGCACCTCTGTTGGGTCGGGGTACTAGACCTCTCAGGCCTCGGTGACCTTCCTTCCTCCCGCTAAAGGTCAGGTGAAGTCAGCCGCCCATGGGGGTGGGGGTGGGCAGATGGACGGAGGGTCACTGGGGAACGTCCTGGCATCTAACGGGACGGATTGTGTATCTCTTCCTGCCCCAAAAAAAGGGGAACTTCCATCTTTTTTTTTTTTTTTTCCATTGCTCCTCTCCGCACGGACCATTGTGCTGAGAATACCGAGCGGGCAGCAGCACCAGCCCTGCTGCCCCCCAGAAGCATTCAAAGGCAGGAAAGACGAAAGCAACTCATGCTGACCCGCAGGATGTATTTACAGTAGAGGAGTCCCCATGTTATTGTTTAACTGGCAGTCGACAGCAACGGCTATGGTTGGTATTAATAACAGCAACTTTCTGGCCCAGCGACGTACCGACTAACAGATAATAGCTTCAAGAAAGGTAGAGGGATTCATTAGCACTGCGAGGTGATGCTAGTGGGCAAAGGAAATAGGCAACAGACTAAGTAAGGCTACATTTGTACTCAATGGGAGATTTTACACATTAAGAGTTTGATCGAGTGAACGGAAAATGTTATCAAACACTTCAAAAACCAGGCGAATATTTTAACTGATGTAAACTATGGATTTTCCCAAGGTTTACAGAGAGATAAAAAGAAAAATACAGAGAGAGAGAGAGAGAGAGAGAGAGAGAGAGAGAGAGAGAGAGAGAGAGAGAGAGAGAGAGAGAGAGAGAGAGAGAGAGAGAGAGAGAGAGAGAGAGAAAGAGAGAGACGTAGCGAAGGAGAGAGAAACTTACTTGTGTGAGAGTAGATGAACCACAGAGCTCCTGTCAGCAGGGCTCCGATCACAAAGGCAGCAAAGGCAATGCCAACCACCGTGGGAGTATCTAGAACGTACAGGATGGCTGAGGAAGAAAGATGGAGAGAAGCCAATACATACACAAACACATAAACAAAAGTCGTTGATCCTGAATCGATGTCATGCTTTAGGTCTAGTAGTTGATATTAACTTGGAGCAACAGTGGCTTTATTCTATTCAAGATGATGGCGGAGGGGAAACAACACAGGGGAACGAAGTCTTACTTTCGCTGGGTGGATCAGCGGGGCTTTTTGGTACTGGGTAGGTCGGTGGAGCTGAAATAAAAGAAGCAAAAAAAAAAAGAGTTATTACAGAAATAAATATATAATGTACTACTGAACAATACTCAATGCTGCTTTTCGAACAGGGACTTCAAGGGCTGTAGTGAGTTGCAGTCCAATGGTACAACAATAGAGTGGCTGAAAATAGAAATTGGTTCTATTATGAACAATAGAGAGTCCATCTGGACTGGGTTCAGAAGTGAAATGAGCTCTAATTATGCCCTCGCAAACACCACACAAAGGGTGCCTCTGTACAAGGCAAACCCAAAAGCCAGAGCTGGGCCGGGTCCAAAATACAACCCCCCCCCCCCCTGCCCCAAAAAAAAACAATGGCGCCGGCTATTCCCGTGAAGCAGAACACCTTTCGGGGTTTTCATTTGGCGAGGCGGAACGATGACAGGACATCACAGAAAGGAGGGAGAGGGGAGGGAGGGGGGCGTTTGATTTCAGAAGAGGGGGTCCACAGCTACATGACAACCCACCCACCCATTCCCCCGCCTGGTCTTATCTGTCCTGTCCGAGTCGTTATGTGGAGAATGCAACGCCCGCCTGTCAGCACCCTGCCGTCCTTTCCCTCACTACACGCAGAGATGCAGGGGGACGGAGAGAGAGAGAGGACTGGCCAAGAACATGATGTGAATTATCATCCACACATAAAGATCATGTCATGGCTTTAATGAATATGGAGCGTTTCAATGGTCAGTTAATAGTCGCACTTCTCCCTTACAGTGTGTGTTATTCAACGGCCATTTGCAGAGAGAGGCCCTTTAGGTAATAGACTGGAGCAGAAAGCACTGCTGGCCATCAGCACAGCATGAGGAATGAGCAAAGGGGGAGATAAGAGAGAGAGACACACACACGCTCACACACACACACACACACACACACACACACACACACACACACCAATATAGATACGCACACACACACATACACACACACACAAGCACACACACACACACACACACACACACACACCAATATAGACACACACACACACACACACACACACATATAGACACACACACACACACACACACACACACACACACACACATATAGACACACACACACACACACACACACGCACACACACACTCTCTCTCTCCCACAGTAACAAAGGATAGATCCAGAGGGTGACAGGAGCCCCTCCTCGGGTGTTCCCCGTGCAGGGCCCCCTGCTTCCTTGGCCGGAGGTTTTCAGAGGGAGGAGGCGTCACGGGTCAGAGAGTCCTGCTCCACTCCAGCCCAGCCCAGCCCAGCCCAGTCATGTGCTGCGGCGCGGTACCGGGCCTGAATGGAGCACTGTCCACAGCCCCCCCCCGACGGCTTCACCCCGCGGCCAGGACCGCCGCGTGGCTGGCCCAGCCTTCATGAGACAGGCTCTTGGTTCTTTGCATGTACTCCCTTCGGTTGTTGGAGCTGGGCTCGGCCGGGCTTGGCTGGGCCCTGCACTGCACAAGGCCTGCACTGTAGCGTAGAGTCGGGGGAGAGGGAGCCAGAGACCTCCCCTCCACCATCGGGCCGTTGCCAGAGTTGACACCGGCGCGATAGCCGGAGCGCCGCACGTCATCTGTTTGCCCCCGCCAGCTCCGGCCGCTGGTGGAAAGAAAGAGCGCTCTCTTTTCTCTCTTAATGGCTCGCTTCACTTGAACTCTGGCCTCTCGTGAGTCATGGAGTATTAGGCGGGGGGAGGGGGGGGTTGGGTCAGGGCTGGGTGTGCGCTGAGAAACCATATGCCGCTCCGCCACGGTTACACACCGCCCGGGCCCCCCATCTCCGAGCACAACGGCCGTGATCGCTGCGAGACGCTGTGCTGCATCAGTCCAGCGTACCGAAGAGGAGACCTTACAAGACCGCTACTCCTGTAGGACACTTCTCCTTCCTTAACAATCTCACAGGACAAGGTCAATATTTATTGATGCTGCGGGGCAATAAATCTCCTTTTGATGGCCGGCCTTTTTTGGTTGTTAGGGTTGATCCCCCCCCTCCCCCCCTCCCCCTGCATGGAACAGCCCACAAGCTGCCCTCTTTGATTTTGGAGATCAAGCCCAGCTCCATGGGCTACAGTCCAACGCGCGACGCAGGGCCGCTGAAAAGCCCGCTTGTTTTCTTTGCCATCCCAGCATAAGAGATGCCTTTGTGTATGAAAAAAAAACATGGCGGCTCCCGCTGCCCAGCTTGTGGTTCTTTTTCATTTGAGTTTACCGCATATCTGTGTTGATTTAATCGACACCGTGGAAAATAAACCCAGTGCACTGGCATTCTGGCACGCTCTAGAGCACAACACTGCCCGCTACCAGGGTTGGCAAACTCAGACAAGACTCATTGGAGCAATTATTGCCCGTTTCAGGGCCTCTGGTGTTAATACCCAAGCTGGGTGTGGCGGCTTTAAGTTCTTGATACTACAGAGAGCGGAAAAGTAGAAGAGAGTTTTAGTGCATGCACTAGTACTGTGCTAGGCTCCTCTTTGTTCCGATCTTTCTAGAACTCACTTTCTACGTGTTCTAGAACTCTAGTCTAGCTTTATGAGAAAAAGCGTTGTCAAGCAGACTTCCCTTAGCGACAATCCCTCTGTCTTTGGACCGTTTTCAGGCCCCCCGGAGGGTGCAACAGTCACAAGGTGACCCCTGCCAAACCAAACTCTTAACTCAGCATAAAGCTGTCCATTGCTATTGGAAACACAAAGGCTGCCCATAGTGATTCACATTCAACTTGTGAGTCAATAAAGTTGAGTCACACATACACACACATACACACACACACTGACTGCAGCTTGTTGATGTAATTGCTCCGTGGAGATGCTAGTTTGTGAAAAGCCCATGCAGACAGAAAGAGAGACCTGACTCCCATGATATCACCCTCCACATATTGGTTTAGCTCATCATTAGTACAACGTGACGCTGGACACCCCCAGGCCTCTCTCACACACCCCACCCTTTTTGTCTCTCTGATCGTGAGAGGAATTGAGTGTGTGTTAGTCTGTGTGTGTGTGTGTGTGGGGGGGGGGGGGGGGTACAGCACACGTAAATGACAAGAGTGCGTGCGTGAGAGTCAGGGAACGTGCTGGAGTGGGTGAGTGTTCCACCGTGAGTCCTAAGGGGCTAAAGTTAGTGAGTCAGTTAGTAACTGAGAGAGAATGAGTGAGTGAGAGAATGAGTGAGTGAGAGAATGAAGGAATGAGTGAGGGTGAAAGTGCATTCTAGCACTCTGGCTCCACTCTCTCCAACCCTCTATCATCCCCCCCCCCCCCCCTCTGTCTTTATCTCGATCTGTTTTTTCTTCCATCTCCCCTCCCTCCCTCCCTGTCTCCCTCCATCTCCCTTAGTGGGAAGAGGCCACCGCGCAGGGCTAAGTGAAAACAACTGCCGCTCAGATAATTCTCTTTTTTCTTTCAGCCCTTTCTTCTCTTTCTTTGCCCCCTCTTTTCTGCTCAAGTGTGGCAGAGCCCGGCCTCAAAGTTCTGGCTCGCACTTTTGAAACTTTTTTTTTCATCAAACCCAGATAAGCACACACACCACATATGGTGTTAATAGAAGCATACATACAGACTAGTACAGGGTGTGCAAGCGGATGTACTGTACCCACCTAAACACACACACGCTCACAGTATGCACACAGCGCATTCATAAAGTATTCAGACCCTGTCCAAACCTGTTTTCGCTTTGTCATTATGGAGTATTCTGCATAGACTGATGAGAGGACAAATGAATTCTATCCATTATGGAACAAGGCTGTAACGTAACAACATGTGGCAAAAGTGAAGGGGTCAGAGTTTGTTTTGAATGCACTGTGTGTGTACGTACACACGCACACACACACCACAAGCTGACGCAGTCCAGATGTGGGTATTTGATGTGCGGCGTTTTGTGATTGGAGTGGTCTGGTGTAATCTCCGGCCGCAGGGCTGCTGAGGTTCCCCTGCCACCCAGATACACATACAGGTACACAGGCAGACAGACAGGCAGGCGTATACACAGACGGACAGACAGGCAGGCACACAGACGGACGGTCAGACAGGCAGACAGACACAGGCATGTACACAGAGAGGCAAGCAGACAGACAGGCAGGTACACAGACAGACAGGCAGGTACACAGACAGGCAAGCAGACAGGTAGGCAAACAGACAGACACATGCATGGACACAGACAGACAGACAGACAGACAGACAGACAGACAAACAGACCCAGAGAAAGCCACTCACACATGCAGATACAGTACACACAGACGGACAGACAGACAGACAGACAGACACACACACAGACAGACAGACAGACAGACAGACTCTGAAAGCCCCTGGCCTGCGCCTATTCCCAGCTGCTGATTCCGTCCGTCTGTTGGTCTCCACGACGTTATGACCTCACCTTGCTCTTCCCGAGGGTCTTCGTCGGACACCACCACCAAAGGCTTGGAGGACGTCTTGGAGTTCCTCATCATGGCCAGGATGACGTCTGCTCTCACCGAGTGGCAGGCCTTGTCTGGCTTGATACACTGTTTAGCAAAATAAAGACAATCACATTCTGTACGTGGGAAATATACACAATAAACAAGTCAAGTTTTAGGGGAACTTAAACAACTTTACTTTTTCCATTAAACAAATAGTAATGAAGAAATGTTCAGGACAAAAACTATATATTATGAATATTTAAAGGACTTTTTATATATTAAAACACATACTGCAGTTTCATAGTAAACAATGCCATGTAAACCAAAGAAGGAATACTATTTTGGTGCTGTGTTAAAAAAAAAAAAAAAAAAAAAGACGTCTCAATCCAGAACCCGAGAGCTGGGGGTTGTCTTTCACCTCAGACCGCAGGTATAATTGGGAGGAAATCAGATCTACTCCAAAACGCCTGAGCCTCAGTTTGACCCCGATGGTAATCACAAAGTAAACAGTCCCTCCTGCCCTGCTGCCCAGTCAGCGCAGAGACCCGACGACCATGACCCCTTCTCCTTCTTCCCGCAAACCCCCCCCCCCCCCACGGGAAGCCAAACCCATGGGTCAACAAGGCAGAGAGGACCTCTTGCTACGGAGAGAGAGAACAAGGGAGAGAAAGAGAGCGGGAGAGAGAGAGAGAGAGGAGAGAGAAAGAGGGAGAGAGAGAGAGAGAGGAGAGAGAAAGAGGGAGAGAAAGCGAGAGGGAGAGAAAGCGAGAGAGAGGGAGAGAGAGAGAGAGAGAGAGAGAGAGAGTTAAAGGCTAAGGAGCCTACCGAAGAGAACTTAAGGGCAGACGACAGGGGAAAATGACACTTGAGCTAGATTGTTATTATTAGTGGATTTATGTTTCCTATTGCTGAAGGCTTTGACACAGGCAAACGGGGAAAGGCAGGCCGGAGCCAAAGATGTCAAACTGAGACGTGACATAGCCAAATAGTCAACCTCGCCATTGCTGTAAATACACAGGAGCACAGCTGAAGATTACAGGCCTCCTGAATGTCATCTATGCTGCACAAAAGTATGGTCAGTACAATAACATTCTATGTATTTAATATTTGGCCCCTATTCAGCCCCGGGGCCCAAAAGCCTTTTCTCCTCTTCTGTGTCTTAACACACTTAACTGCATTGACTAAACACAACCATACAGGTGCTTTGGGTGCTACCCTCCACCCGACGTTTATATCAACCATACAGGGGCTTTGGGTGCTACCCTCCACCTGACGTTTAAATCAACCATACAGGGGCTTTGGGTGCTTCCCTCCACCCGACCTTTAAATCAACCATACAGGGGCTTTGGGTGCTACCCTCCACCTGACGTTTAAATCAACCATACAGGGGCTTTGGGTGCTACCCTCCACCCGACGTTTAAATCAACCATACAGGGGCTTTGGGTGCTACCCTCCACCTGATGTTTAAATCAACCATACAGGGGCTTTGGGTGCTACCCTCCAGCCGACGTTTAAATCAACCATACAGGGGCTTTGGGTGCTACCCTCCACCCAACGTTTAAATCAACCACACAGGTGCTTTGGGTGCTACCCTCCAGCCGACGTTTAAATCAACCATACAGGTGCTTTGGGTGCTACCCTCCACCCAACGTTTAAATCAACCACACAGGTGCTTTGGGTGCTACCCTCCAGCCGACGTTTAAATCAACCATACAGGGGCTTTGGGTGCTACCCTCCACCCAACGTTTAAATCAACCACACAGGTGCTTTGGGTGCTACCCTCCAGCCGACGTTTAAATCAACCATACAGGTGCTTCGGCCACGGCTAGCTCTCAGTTCATTCCAACCCGAGCCCTGTTTCCGTCTCCCCTCGGCGTACCGTCGGCAGCCCCTGGCCGTTCTGGGGTCTCCGGGAGCACAGGGACATCTCACAGTGCAGAAAGAGCAGCGACTCGTCGAAGCGGGAGTTGAAGGTGAAGCTGAAGCGCTTGCGGTCAAGCTGGCCGGCGCCGCGGCCCGCCGCCGAGGGGGTCTGGGGGTAGTAGGCCACGCTGTCGTCCCGCGGGCAGATGTTCTCGATGAGCGAGTAGTTGGACGCCACCGAGGGGTTGGAGTTGGGGGAGATGAAGCACGACTGGATCATGAAGCCCAGCTCGGGGTCCGCTTTGGTGGCCAGGATCTGAGGGAAGAGAACAACGTTTCGATTCGTTTTTGTTTTTTTAAGTAGAAATAACATATGCGAGGGGGGGGGGGGGAAACGTATCAAATGATTGATTTTCAAACACGGACAGGAAACGTTCGGTAATTCCGTCATGACAGGCTAACGTATTGGGGCACTATTAAAACGGAAATTAAAAAAGGAATTCCCAGAAGCTGTGGCTGGGCGGCCTTTCTAAATGGCTCCATCTGCCAAGCTGTCCGGTGCTGGGAGTGAGACAGCGTGCCAGTGTCAGAGAGCAGTGCCGGCGTTGTCATGGCGCCAGGCTTTGCGCTGGTCGTGGAGTGCCTGGCTGTTTGTTCGAGCACAGAGGACAGGCCATAGGAGCAGTGTCAAAGTAGTGCTGGGGCCAACAATCACAAAATCCTGAGGAGGTATTTCAGTGCCTTCAAATACTAAAAAAAAAAAAAACTTAAGAGGATCTTTCCCTTCCAGAGACCACAAAGAATTTCCCTACTTCACGGCCTCGTTTTCTTGTTTCTCTCTCTCTCTCTCCCTCTCTCTCTCTCCTTTTCTCTTCCTCTCTCTCTCATTCCGTTTAGTTTTTTCAGCACCAAGAAAAAAAAAAACCTGGACGCTACTTATTTTTTCTGGCGAAGGTATTAACACGTCAAAGATGTCAAAAGTCAAAAACACAAGTATGGGCTTGCAAGTGTGCCTATACACACACACACACACACACACACACACACACACACACACGCCCAAACACAATCTCACACACAAAGCACGAGTAGAAGGGATTGCTATAAGCATACTCTCAGAAATACGTCCATAGAAATAGAGAAACAATTTTTCTACACGGGAAAACTACAACCCCCAACATCCAACTAAGTAACACAAAGTTTTTGAGTTACGCAACCATCCCACCACCTCCCCAGCACCTCTGGAGGACAGGGGCTACGGGGGCAGCTCTCAGCCCAGTGTGAGGGGTCAAGAGGTGGGGACAAATGGCGAGGGCAGGGGCCTCTCCCACAGAGGGCCCTTTGTGGCCTGCTGCTCCCGAGTCCACCCTGTCACTAAAGCATCTCCATCTCCGAGGCCGTCATAAATCATAACTTCAAAGGCGGAGCTTATGCTCCAGAGAATCCTCTAGGATCCTCTCTTGACCCAGACGGGGCGCGCTCTACGTCCCTGGGTGGATGTGTGTGAGTGTGTTTGTACTGCGACCCAGACCTAACACACACAGTGACCCTGGGGAGGCCACACCGACCAATCAAAAGAAGGACGCTGCGCTCTGAACCGGACCCAAGAGTACACACACACACACACACACACACACACACACACACACACACACACAAAGACTCGCCAACACACAAGCACAGACGGACTGACAGTGAACTCAGACCGACTTTACCGAATCACTTTGCTGCACATACATAAGGAAAGTTAAGGCAATAACTTTTATTCACCTTAACACTAAACATCTCTACAGTTTTGTAACTGCATGGCGCTTACCTCCACAAAGACTTGCTGATTCTCGGCCACGGTGTGAAAGGCTTGGATGGAGGGGGGCATGAAGAGGTTGGTGTTGTACAGATCCATCCCAAAGGTCACGTTGTTGGTGCTGACGACAGGATCCCTTGCCGGGAAGATCCTGGGAAAGCTTTCAGGCACTTGCGGCTTTATCCGGTACGTGCAGTTGAACTGAATGGGGAAGAACAAACAGTTTATGAAATATCGAGAGAGAGAGAGAGAGAGAGAGAGAGAGAGAGAGAGAGAGAGAGAGAGAGAGGTTACAATTCAAAATGACAGATACAAAATGGAGAAAAATCACAACCCATGTGCCAGTAGCTTTGGATAAAAGTATCTGCTAAGTGAAGGCAATGTGTGGGACTTTTTTATTTTAATAATAATACATTTTGTTATTTCAAAATGCTCAAATAGGCTTTTCATCAAAAGTGATCAAAATCACTTAGATATCTTAGATATACGGTAGCAGAGGCTTTTTCTAGGTTTTATAATACAGGGTGTTTTAAAGAAGACCAGTGAAAAAAGAACAGCAGCTTTGATAGAAGATTCCACCGCCGTCACCTTTCACCTTACATGTCTGTGTTTTAATGTTTTAACCCAGCAAGATGTCCAAAAGATGTGCAAAAAGAATGCAAGGGGGGTGAAAAGAAACAGCAGATGGATTGAGAAGTAAAGACAAGGAAGAAAGAACTGGACAGAGGAAGAAGAAATAGCAGACGATGGGGAGACTTTGATGTTTTGGGGGGGAAAAATACAACAAAGTCAGGTCAAAAAAAGTTTAAAACAACAGGAATGACAAATGAGTGGAATTCTCTTAGAATCCAGACTCTTTATTAGCACCAAGAGATTATGGGAGTTGTAGTTTGATCGCCGTGGCAACAATTCAAATAGAGGCACACCACTTTTGCCTTGACGACTGGAGGGTTTGACTCCCCCTCAGGCCTGACATGCAACCAGTGTCTCAATGGAATTCATGGATTTGCAACAGAAAAACGCAATCACATATTACTGAAAACAGCTCTAGTCCATGAAACAAGTTGACTAGATATTGAAATTGACTTTCAAACACAATTCATTGAATTCCTAAAATGAAATCGACGATAAGTTCGTAACCCTTTGGAGTGTGTCATTTCTCCCAGGGACACTTTACCATTATGGAGGACAGGCGTTCCGTCGCCCCAGTCCTCTCCGTCTCCTCGCTGTCCGGTGGGAATCCCACGTCTCCAGACTCCAGGTCGTCGAAATCCGGAGGGCCTCCACTCCCGTCCTTAAACTCGGTCTGACTTATCCTGACCTGTCCAATCACAAGGGAGAGGAACCTCAGTCATCACAAAGTGGTTTAAGCTCGCCCTGAGCATTCCGAAGTACAGTACAGCAGACTTTCCCAGGAAGCTCAACGCTCCCAAAAACTGTTTTCAATCATTTGTTTTGTAACGTGTGTGAGTGCGCGTGTGTGTGTGTGTGTGTGTCAGTGAGAAATGTTGCTCCATTGCTCAGGATCCTGGTGACACAGATATCTGAATGTGTTAAGAATCTGTAGAGCTCGCCAAAAGGAGTTCTGCAACAGGCCGGAGGTTATACATTGCAGCTCTACGGGCGGTTCCTTTATGGTAATATCGACCTCATTTCATCAGATGTTAAACAGAGGTTCTCAGAAGGAGGTCGGATGCTTGGATGGGCAGCAAGTGAAAGGTTGTCGCTGGACAATGAGGCTGGTTGCTAGACTCTCTGCCTGGTTCGAAGTGAGAGTACAGCCACACAGGCCAATGCCTCTGACTAACTGAGTGCAGTGGCATTTTAGTCATTTTCCCCATCAAAATAACCAATGAGTAATGTTAAATGTTAAAGGAAAACGAGAACAGCATTTCCTAATGTTCTCCGAGACAAAGAAAAACTAGAACAGCATATCCTAATGTTCTCTGAGGTCCAGACAAACGAGAACAGCATTTCCCTACTGTTCTCTGAGAAACATGAAACAGTACAGTAAACTCGGTTCATCACAGACTGGGGAGGAAGAGTAAAAAGCATCTTCAAACCTCCAGCCAGTCCTTAGTACTGGACGACCTGGCACTCTGGCCCTCGCTTCGCTGAAACGCCTCATCACGGTACGGGAGACAAAACTTCCATAAAAGGGGGATTGGCTTTGATATTCAGGGACACAGAGGACATAACGTAATTTGTTTACGAGGTCTGAATTCATCACCCGGTCTAAAGAGACACAAAAAGAAAAAAGAAAAAAGAAAAGAGAGAGCCTTGGACGCACGCCCGGGTTTTTGATATCGGATCGTGTCGTTCTAAACGTCCTCCGCCTAGGGATTTCAAAAGGATCACGGAGGAAGTGACTCATCATGGTTCCTGTTAGTGAAAACACACCGGACTTTCCCTGTTAATTAGGACAGCGCCAGAGTTGGGAGTTTGTGAGTGTTATTGGAGAGCGTTAACGTTCCCTGTGATTTTAACGAGAAGAGAAAAATCTCCTTGGCCTCGGCCTTCCTTTCATGGAGCTCTGACCCAGCTCTATGTAAACTAAAGACATGGATTGGGAATCTCTGTTGCTCAGTGGAGCAGAAGCCTTAAACGCTCGCTGCAGAAAACTTGCAACGTGTCCTTGCTCACCCAGAGCATCTCCTTCCATTCATGACCTTCTCTATATTTCCCAACTCATGAAATAAAAAAAGCTAAAGAATCGTCCCGAAAATATGAATAATTCAATGAATAAGTTAGCTGTATAGTTACAATGTAGCCGAATAATACGTTTTAATTTTGGGAGTTTGTAATAATGACTAATAATGCCAAAATAATAATGTATCCATCATGCAATCATCAACCATTCATAACAATACTAGTTCTATCAATGCGATTGATCGATTAGCTCTGTTGTCAATGTGGATTATGATGCCATAGATTATGATGCCATTGATTAGGATGCCATAGATTATGATGCCATAGATGATGATGCCATAGATGATGATGCCATAGATGATGATGCCATAGATGATGATGCCATGGTGAACTCACTTTGTTGATGTATCTAAAGGAGGGGAAAAAGTCTGATGTCATCATTTTCATGGTCCGACAGCCAGTCAGCGGTGTCTCGAGGGTGTAGTGGGTGGCGTTTACGGTCGCTTTGCATTCTGGGTCGTGCAGAGTTAAGCTGGCGTTGCCGAAGCCGCTGGCCTGCGTCATCAAAAACACAAACAGGCAGCAAAAATTGGATGACGATAAGTAAGCCTTTTTTAATGACAGGACATTACAGACGTGGATTAAAAACAGGTCAAATAAAACAGCGCAGTGCGGCGTTCCCAGGAAGAAGGAAAACCGACGACATGGTAAGCCTCCAGCTCGACTAACGACCCTACGCGGCTTTTCCCTTCACTCTGATGTGGCGGGGGGGCGGGGGGTGTTGCCATGCGTTCCAGCCCCCGATGGTGGGCAGTGAGAAAGACTACCCACCTCCATGCCAGTGTTTCAAGAACCAACCTGGCATCCCACAGCCATGAGAAATAGTTTGGCTTTGTGCCAAAAAGGATTTCTTTATGAGTCAAATAAGCCTGTCGAAAAATACCAGCTCCATATAAAGGAGAAGGGAAAACGAAGTAGAGAACTATACAACAGCAGTAATGATCACCTTTGAAGCTTTGAACAGCTTTAAGTAACACATTTACTGTAGGCCAGGATGAACACTATTCAACAGGGCAGCAGTTTACTGAAGTACTATACCCCAACCCGGAGCTAGTCGGGCAAACCATGAACTAGACAGGTTCCTAGGCGCTGCGGCTCCTTCTGCTCCTCACCTGCAGGCTCTCTCTGTCAATGCTGACCACCATCTTGTTTTCCTCGCACTGCACGGCCAGGCCCACGGTCAGGACGCCCTGCTGCTCCTCGGGTTCGGCCCTCAGCCTGTCTTCCAGGGAGGGAGGCAAGGGCAGGTAAGGCAGGCCCTGGGGCAAGTGCGGGGGCGGCAGGGGGAAGTGGAAAGGCAGACCGGGGCGCGGGGCGGAGGCCGGGGAGTCCGCCCCGAAACCTGGGAGCGAGAAGGAGTCGGGCAGCAGGGAGAGCTCTGGAGGAAACGGCCTCTCAAGAGGGTCCACCACATCTGGAAGTCAGACGCAAACACACACGCAGGCGCACACACACACACACACGCACGTAGGCGTGCACACACACACACATGCACACACACACACGCAGGTGCACACACACGCGCACACACACACACACACACACACACACACACACACACACACACACACACACACGCAGGCAGTCAAAGCCACAGTTTAGGGCATTGCGAGACCTGGTGCTTTTACAGGCATGGAAATTACAGTGTGTTCCCCGAAGAGAGACGGATAAAACCGCACCTTCCCACCTCAACGCACTGTTCTCTATTAGGACACGGAAAAGGATCGGATCCTTTTTCATTACAATTATTCATGTTCATGGTGGCAGTACATTTTAATGCTGATTTATTGTTGTTTGTTGTCCCTTCCACTGTGAGGTAAAAAAATAACAACAGTATTATGGGGTATTTCATCATAGTTACAGTAACGCGTAACCAACAGGGTTTAAAGAGGTAGACTGCCCAAAAGCATGACCTACCCCCTAAACAACATCATATGCATAACTAAAGACAGTATCTTCCTCACTGTGGTAATTTGACATAGAGTGCTGTGCATGAAAACGCAAGGCAGTACGACAGGTACAGTTGAAAAAGAGATTATCAATATCAATGGGACTATTTTCCTGGTTCAATGAAGGTTAAATCATTTATTTTTTTTTATAAATCAGTGTTAGGTATGTATAGTGTTATCTTTATCTCTGTGGTCATTTGGCTGCGACTGTTCTGTCTTATAGCATGAGGCTGTTTCTGCGGTGTGACAGGTCCAGTGTTAGGTATGTATAGGGTCAACCCAGACACCGGCCCTGCTGCTTACCGGGCTCGCGGAGGCGCAGGTGGAAGTGGTTGGCCACTGGGGTGCTGGTGTAGGAGGTGACCGGGCCAAAGCCCTGGTCCTTGGCCCACTTGATCAGAGCCTGGGCCCCAGAAGGTAGCTGATACTTGGAGTTTTTGGACACGTGCATCAGCCTCTCGGTGTTGGAACTCAGACTGATGGTGTCGGAGGTCTGCAAAGTAAGGGGGGGGGGGCAGAAATTATGGAAATTAGGAAATTATCCCACAATAAAGGGATAGCGAGTTCATTTCTGGATATCATAAAAATGTATATCCCCATACATACAGTATCTTAAACCTGTGTAACCTACGATAGTTAAGCCAAGGGAAACTCAGTCCTGGTTATGGTACGGCCTGACTCTGGACAGAGTTCAGTCAACAACCTAAGTTACTCCAGGTGGACTGTCCATGTCATCTCACTGTACGTTGCTTTGGATCAGAGCGTCTTCTAAACGACAGGTGAACATAAATAAGTGATTTCCTCTATGGATCAAGTCAGCATCATTTGAAGTCAAAGTCTAGTTCTGGCCCTTTCACCCCCTGTCCCTCGCTGTCTGCATCAGGCAGCCTTAAAATGGAGGCCCCACGCAACATACAACAAAGGCTTTCACAACCATTTGTTTCATGTCTGGTCCAAGTAGAACACACGCTTGGGTCTTCACAGACACACAGGTCACCATATCATGAGCCATTGACTAGTCTTTCATTGGTTCGCAAAATAAGCCCTACCTCCCTACTTACACTTCGGCATTCGTCACTTTTATTCTATTTCCATCAGGCATTATGTCCAACTGACACAAGATCTCTTTTTCAAAGAAGCCCTGTTGGCTTCAATAATACCGTGAAATACTAGAAACATAATTGGCAGTGAATGGCAATTCATAAAACATAAGCCAAATCTTATAATGATTATTACCGAGGTGGGACCGTCTCCAGGGGATACGTACAGTACATAATACAATCATGTGGTCAGCCGGTTTGGCGCGTCCAAGACCTCATCAATGGTGGGACTCCGACTTGTCGGCTTATCCCGGGGAATTCCTCATTAGTTCCCCGTTCCCCCGCGCCAACGTGCAGGAGCGCTAATCCCTTCCCACAGCCCCGTTCCCACACGCCCACTCGAGTGTGTCCTCGGAGCGGCAAGGCCCCGTCGGAGACAGTGGAGGCTTTGATTTTACCCGGCTACCCTATCGCATCGCATAGCTAGCATACCCGTGAAGCGCTACTGACTGACAGGCCAGGCTTTTTCCCCACTGAGAAAGGAGCTAACATCAGGCGCGCACACTACTAAGTGCAAAGACACGCGTGCGCGCGCGCGCACACACACACACACACACACACACACACACACACACACACACACACACACATACATGCAGTAACTCACACCAACTCACTCCCTCCCTCACTCAAAAAAAACCCACACTATATTACTATAATACTCACTAATACTCATTATAATCACCTGTTCAAAAACAATGTCTCATCTTACTCGACATTGAATAGGACAGGTTTGAAGCTGACGTTTCAATCAGAATCTCAATGACCGTCCAATTAGCCAACTGGTCAAGAGCGCTGCGCTGTATGTTCAGGGTTGTTTCAATTCCTGGCACACACTTCTCCTATAACATCAACAACTCAGGTCAATGTGTTTCTAGTCACCTTAGCCCAGTGGTAACAGCTAGCTCTATCCCACTGAAACTCCCTAGCGGTCTGTCTGACTGACAGCTGGTTCGGTTGAGGCAGTGCAGAGATGGCTGGGGCAGCTGTAATAACAGGGCCTGTGTTTTGCTGCGTCATAGATCGCAGGAGTGCACCCTCATGGTAAAGAGAAGTGCTGCGTCATGATTCAAATAAGCAGGCCCCAGAATTGCCATTCTAACAAGAGAAATAATATTAGATTAATTATCAAGGATATCCAATATGTCAAAACTAAAAAAATCATGTATTTAATAATGAAAGTAGATTTTTTTTGGTGACTAGGGAGATATAAGATTTTTTAAATGTACAATAAAGGAATTCAAAGACCACGTCAGCCATCATCATAGGGGAGTACCAAGAGTAATGGTGTAGATCTAATTTAGGAACGTGACTTTTTTAGTGGGGGTCAAACATCATTAAGAGCTCATTAGGATGGCCTTGAGAAATGAAATATCAGTGAAGACTCCTTCTTCATTTTAACATACACACATTCCTCTTCTTCTTCCTCTTTCTCTTCCCAAGTAAGACCAGGGCTTAACATTCCAACCCCTGAGCTAATATGGTCACTGGATCGGCTCCAGATTCCCCGACTAAACCCTTGCAATTAACTTTTCCTAATCAACACCTACCCCACATGTAAAATAACCTGCGTAAAATCTGTAAAGACAAATATCTCACAAGATGCATGTTTACACTCTTTCATGGGTTTGAAAGGGCCTCAGGATCTTAATGGAGCATATTTGTGATTTCAGCTTGAAAGCCCTGCCAGGCCCCAAACACGAAAGTTACATTCCTGATCTGAAGCAGTCTATATACAGACTGTAATTCAGTATTAAACTGTAAACTGTTTGTATGTGTCCGTGTGTGAGTGCGTGCGTCTGTGTGCATGTGACTGACAGATCCCAGTAGTTGGGCAATGATTGTGCAGTGACAAGCTTTAAAATGCCCTGACGTGTGGGGAAATCTTAGAAAGAGAGCGCCTTAAGCCAGCCGGGGCTCATAATTCATCTCATGATGGATGGCAAACAGGTCAGGCTGCAAGCACAATGAAAACACTGCTCGGCTTATGAAAACGTCCCCCCCACACACCCACACACACACACACACACACACACACCTATCCTCCCTCCCCTCCCTCTCTTCCCCCGGCATGATGACAACCCCTGGAGCTGTCAGAATGAGATTTCACAGCTCAGCCCCCCCCCCCCCCCCCCCCCCCCCCCCCCCAGGCAGGGACCAGGTGTCGTGTTCCATGCGCCGTCCGTCGGTGGTCAGCCGGAGTGGTGAGGAGTGGTGACACGTCTTTATATCTCGCTGGTGTTGTGACAGTGATCCTCTGCCTGTCTCTGTCGGTCCTGGGTCTGGTTTCTGTATCCGTCTCTTTGTCTCTATCCCCTTCCCACAGCCCAAACCTTAAAGCATCATCTCCACGCTGTAACCAGGAAAAGGGAACCATTGCTGTCAAGGCTGCGCGGGAGCCAACCGTCGGAAGAAAAAAAGAAAAGTTCCAGGAAAGGAAATCCGAACAATGGCGTTTTTCGACTCCCGCTGAGCTTCAGTGACTCACCAGCACGTCCAGTTGTCCTATCACGCTGTGGGCCTTGATGACCCAGTTGACAGACTTGTCACATTTGAGCAGCAGGACCACGTCGCGGTGCAGGGGCCTGTCGGGGATCAGGGGACGCAGGTCCACGATCACGTCCACCTGGAAGGCACTGGGGGGGGGGGGGGGGGGGGGGGGGGGGGAGAAAGAGGGCGCCCGAGAACCAAACCGGGACAAAATGGAGAGAGGGATAGAGAGTGCGATGGAGAGACAGGTACAGAAAGAGAGAAAAGAGGGGTAAGCACAGATAATACAGAAATTGATGTATATTTAAGACGATGACTGGACCTCCCCAGCAGAATTATAGAGAGAGGAGGTCTTCCGCCATTTTTGAAACACACACAGCACAGCTCTCTGCACATCATCTCTATGGAGAA
Organism: Aplochiton taeniatus; assembly: GCA_017639675.1. Classification (NCBI taxonomy): domain Eukaryota; kingdom Metazoa; phylum Chordata; class Actinopteri; order Galaxiiformes; family Galaxiidae; genus Aplochiton; species Aplochiton taeniatus. The sequence goes on along the minus strand of CM030180.1, from coordinate 16,579,778 downwards.
ATAAATCCCACAAGCCCTGATCCCCTCTTCTCTGGGTTTCTGTTGTTTTTAACGTTCACAGTGAGTGATGATGGCTCTGGCTGGAGAGTGAGGGGTAGCCTGGCAGCCCCCTGACCAAAATCTAACATCCAGTTTTAAAACGATCTTTTTTAAGGTCCAACTTTACTCTCGCTGTATGGAATATGAAACTAATATATACAGAGCTTTTTTTTTACAGCTATTGCTGTACCTACTAATTGTTGAACAACATGAAGCTAATCAGCTGTAAGGGTTATCATTAATCGCATGCTTGCAAATATAATGTGCATTATTATCACTGTTATGCGATGTTTTTTCACACTTTTGCCATGTTATCCAAACATTTTTTCTTTCATAGTGGAGCAGATCGGCAAACCGATTTTATGACTAAAATGCCTCCACGTCTGAAAATAAACGTTAAGGTCTATAGAAACACTGGAGAAAGTTTCATGCTTTAGTCATAAAGTGCGCAATACTTTTCATATGCTAGCTTATCTGCTCCACTATCGCGGTGTTTTGGAAACTGATGATTCGACGAGTCATTCGGGATATTTGTTTACCTGCTGGAGTTGGGAGCTTGCAGCTCTATAATGTGGACTTCCCTGTCTGTGTCGGGACCGGATAGGACACAGCCCTTCGACATCTGGGGCTCCATGTAACCAGCCAGGTAATTCAAAGACAGGAACTTGTTGTCGATCTTGCAGGTGTCGGGAAACACCGGGTCTGAGAGATAAAGAGACCATCATCTGAAGTGAAACAAGGAGGGCTATGGTTCACTCCCACAGAATCAAAGTTTAAAGTTTTTAATTTCAAAAGGGTGTTGGTTGATGGATGCTGCTTGAGCTTTCTTATCATACACACATATACAGGAAGCTTTTCAACTATGTTTTACCTTCAAAACCTTCTAGCTCAAATACTAGAGTAACATTTTTTGGTGGGAACATCAACAACTGTATTTTGACAGAATGATTAGAACAATACCTCTTAGAAACACATCCAAACAGTCGTTCGAATGCTGCTTTGTCAACGTTTAGAAATGTTTGACTTTTACGCCGAGTGTATTTACTCAAACTTTTGCGAACTGCCAGGGCTCTCCCCAAGTTTTGCACAGAACATGGGAAGTTAATCTCATGCTCTCCTCTCTTCGCTCACTGAAGACAGATGCTTCCTTATTTGGCAAGCACAGTCCGACTGGTACCGAGCCGTTTGGATCGAACAAACCAAATGCGTTGGCACCTTCTCCACTGGACCCTAACATGGCACTTTGAAGAGCGGCGAGGAGGGGAGGGGGGAAAGAGCGAAGCGCTTGGGTAGGAAGCAGATCGGATATCTGTCCAGTCTCATGGAAACACAGCTGAGAGGGAGGAATGGGGGGATGTGTGAGTGTGTGTGAGTGTGTGTGTGTGTGTGTGTGTGTGCGTGTGTGTGTGTGTGTGTATGAGTATGTGTGTGTGTGTGTGTGTGTATGTACGGGGGGAGGGGGTGGGGGGGGGTAGAATAAAAACAATGATGGGTGAGGTGAGAAGGAAGAATAATAAGAAGAAGGGGGCTGGGGGGGGGGGGGGGGGGCTGTGAAGAGCTGCTTTGGGTTTGAGGTGAACACGACACCCTGGGGCTCAGCCAAAACCACAGAGCCCTTAACGGCACGGGCCCGCTAAAGCCGCCGGCCAGGCTAAACAAACCCCTCCGCGTCTCCACGGCAACCGGGAACACGGCGCACGCACGCCCTCGGCCTCACGGTGCCATCACTCCTCCTCTCCTACTGAGACACCTGTTTGGTCGGTTGGCACCAAGGAGGTGATGGATGGCCATTAAGATGAGGGGGTCGGGCGGTTGCGGGAGTATATGGCGGCGCTGTTTTCCTTTCAAATGGAGCCGGAAGTGTTGAGAGTCCATAGAGGTAAATATGAGACGCTGGTGACAAAGTTGTGACGGAATAGAATAGAAACATAACCATATATATATATATTATATATATATATATATATATAATAATGAAACTGATTCAAATCAGTGTCTGACTAGTGACGAAAATGTGTGTCAGAGTTGAGGTAGGCTGGAATGTTATGCCAAATGACGAATATTTAAGAGGTCACTGATGAGGACCAATCGAAGATCTTCCCTTCTTTCCTATCCTTCTTCTTCTCTCCATTCAAACGGCCTCCTCTCTTTCCTGTGGCAGAGAGGCTCTCCACTCCGGTGTGCCTGTTTCACCTCACGCCTCCTCTCACAGATAGTTTCCATTCATTCGCTATCCGTTACGGAGGAGCAGCTCCCATGCGCTACACCCATTAATGCCTCTGACAATTTACTACAAACTGCGCCGTGGAATGTGGCCAGACAGAGAGGCACAATAAGCCCTACTGTACAGAGAGACGATGTCGTCTTATTCAGCGGCTGCCTCCGAATACAGTGCAGCTGACTAATGCTTCGTATGGATAGTCTGCAACACGCAACCAGCGACATGGTGTAAAAAAGAAAAAAGATGATGTATAAACGTCAGCTTAATGTTTGGGTAGCAATAACTAACTTGTGTTGTCATTGTAAGTAAGCAGTCGTGGTTCTTCTCTTTTGCTCCCTCTCTTTTTTTCCACGATTGTACACACACACACACACACACACACACACACACACACACAGACGTCTGGCTGCAGGCCCTCACGCAAGCTAGCAATAAGGGGAGCACTTTCACAGATTCACTTGGCATCTCCATCCGTCACTCCCACCTCCTACCACTAGCTTCGGGAAAATGGTGAAAAAGCAGAAAGCGACAAGCAAAGAGAACAAATGAATAAAAAAAGAGAGGGAGAAAAATAAAAGCCTTCCTTCCAGAGGGAAATGCTGTTTAAATGGATGTGAAGGCTGGCCAGTGGAAGTCACTGGAGGAGTGTTTGCGGCAGTGCCTCTTTAGGGACCCCTTTATTACCCCAGGGCCCTGTAATACAGCACTCTGTCAATGACCTCCATTGAGGATGAATTAGCGGAGCAAGCAAGTCCTGATTATTGGTGGGGGAAAAAAAGGCCTATTAAAACCAAGGGAAAGATATACAGTCGTTTTTTGGAGTGAGATGTTAACCTCTGACTACAAAACAAATGAGAATCAGGATTTATTGGTTCTTCGGGGGTTCACCTGAAGTTTGCGTTTGGGGATTTGTTTAATCTGAACGAGCGCATGGCGTTCAGTGTAAAACTCTAGAACTGAAACATGTAGAAAGGACACATTCTGAGATGAATTGGTGGGTTGGCCAGGCAGTCTTTTTGTAAGGAAGAACCCTTGTCAAACACTTCTGGCTGTGCACACTCGTAAGCCTGTGTCCCAGCTCAAGAGTTTAATTCATACAAAACAGGTACAGTATATTCTATGTATTTTAGTTCTATACAGTGGCCAGTCTAGACATATCTATTGCGGTTCCGTATTTTGTGATCCACGTGAAATACCTTCTCCCACTTTGATGTAGATGTCCTGAGCGACCTTGAGTTCGGAGAAGGAGGTCACCGCTCGGTACTCCTTGCGGGCCCACGCCAGGAGGTGCTCGTTGCCATGCGGAAGGTTCCTCTGCAGAACCTGACTCTTCCCCGGCTGGAACAGGACCACAGAACCCTCGGACACCTAGGACAAAAGACAAACATTGGGGTTTTCCATTAGCCGATTTATATATTATGTACAGAAAATTATAGACTGTATATTCGATAAAAAATGATATATATATTTCAGGAAGACACAAGAGGCTCAAAGAAATGACTTGGAGCTTAAAAGCTAAACAAAGTGACAGTATAATGTGAATTGTCCAGGCTATCATTTTCATACAATTCCCAGGCTCTAGTTCTCATACAATTTTAAGGCTGTCGAAGTAGCAAGTGTGAAGAAAGAACAAACTCACTCCAAACCGGTAATGTAACGTTGACAGAACAGAATACTCACAATTAAAAACTTGGAATCTTACTTAGAAGCTGCAGGACGTAAAGGAGAAAAATATTTGTTCTCACAGACTATACAGAGTACTATTCTACTATTTTGATTAGCCCCATAGTAATCTCTAAATCAGCAAGAACAAAGTGGAGATTTAAAGTGAGAAGAGTAGCAGAAGGCTTGACTCCACTGTAAAAACAGACAAGATTTACGGTGTTATTCTACTTGACTCAAACGGTGAGCTTCTTTTTTTCATGGCTAGCACTCACAATGACTTCTTTGTCGATGAAGATATGCACGTAAAACCCGTCGTATTGATACGCTCAGCTCATCCACTTTTATAGGGGAAAATACATTTTAGTCCATGAGATGCACAGCCCTTCAGGCAGGGCCGAGGGTGGACGAAAAAATATAAAAATACAGCATGAAACCACTCTGTCTAAAGGTTGCCAAAATACATAATTCGCACGCACGCACGCACACACACACACACACACACACACACACACACACACACACACACACTCCGTCCAAACCCTTATTTCAAAGCATCTGCAAAATATATTTTAACACATGGACTCATTACACAATCAGTTGCCTGGGTTCTGTGGTTTATATAATCGCTTATTGTGCATCATCACAAGTGTGCCTTCTCAAAATAGCTGATATTGAAGGACAGTCTTCAGGTACACACCGTAAACAAACAGAAAGAAAAACACAACAATAATATATGCATCGTTTGCAAGTGCTGAGACCAATTTGAGACGAGTGGTATCAAGTTTTTTTTATCATTTCTGTCATAAATGTTTACTCAAAATAAGAGAGCAAGCTTCACTAGGAAAAATGTGACAATCATCAAACGTGAGCTCTCACCAAGACCAGTGTGTAGCAAAGTACTAACTGGGAACTATGGGTGGGCAGCAGAATACAATGCGCCTAGGCTTTAGGGATACAATTCTAGGTGCCCCAGTTATACACGTGACGAAAAAAGAAAAAAAGGTCGAAAAATGTGGGGAGACGTTTAAAACGTGTGTCGGGGTAATGAAGTGCTGATTTGTTTTCTGGCAGGCCATTTCAGCTTGGAAGAGGAGGAGGAAGAGGAGGAGGAGGAGGAGGAGGAGGCGAGGGAGGAGGAGAGACCACCCCTTTGGCTCCTAATGGCCCTCGAACCACATGCTTCATTTCAGAGAGATAAACATTCACAACTCAATTCAACGCCACGGCCCCGCTCTGTCCTGCCTACTCGGTCTAGACGACCGAACTCATTAGATTTCCAGGCTTGTTTTTCTAATTCCCAGGGTATCCTATCTGCATGCAGAGGAGGGGGGGGGGGGGGGCGGCCGGGAGGGTGCGGGAGGGAGGGAGGGAGGGGTAGCTAGAGGCAAGTCGTTGGGACAATGCTGGCAGGCCCAATTAAACCATTAAATTACGACGTTACGCGGGAAGAGAGTGTGGCCCCAGCACCGATACTCAGAGAAGGAGGCGAAACCGATTTCAAAAGACGCGCACTTTGTTGACTTTTGTTTCTTTATATATACATATATATTTTCATATTTGACACTCCCGTCCTGTCAGGGGCTTGCGGAGCGGAGCGCGTGCGGACAGAGGAGGGAGTCCCGCGTCGCCTCCCTCCGGAGAGCTCCCCGGCCTCAGACGGTCGGCGCGGACGGGTGTTCCTCGAGCCGACAGCGGCACACGGAACATCTGCCTGACCTCTGGACGCACCCCTGGACGTTCCTGGCATCCAGCACCGACGCAATAAATACACGGGCGGCCGAGAGAAGCCTCTAGGGGGCTCTGCGGACACATTTCGGGTCCGTTGTTATTTTTAGGGAGAGCGTTTACAACTTTGGCGGGGCGGAATTGTCAAGAGTCGGAGAGGGAGAGACAAGGGAAGCTGCAGTCGAACGGCGATAAAACCCCTCCATTCCCTTTACCCTGCCGTTGCCCTGCCTTGCAAAATCCCAACGTGAGTTCAGGGAGAAGTTAGGAGGCAGCAGGAAAAGGTGAACTTTTTTCTCTGAGGGGATCATTCGAGCACAGCTGGAGCAGAAAGATGGAGGAGTGTGCCGTGCAGCGCTACACCTAGACAGAGTTTGAGTACAGAGAGAGAGGGAGAGAAAGAGAGACAGAAAGGGAGAGAGAGGGGGGGAGAGGGGAGAAGGAGAGGGAGAGAGAGAGAGTGAGAGACGGAGAGAAAAGAGAGTGAGAGAGATGGAGAGAGAGTGAGATAGATGGAGTGACAGAGAAAAAGAGAGAGAGAGGGAGAGAGAGAAAGAGTGAGAGAGATGCAGAGAGAGCGAGAGATATGGAGAGAGAGAGAAAGTGAGAGAGAAAGAAAGTTAGTGAGAGAGACGGAAAGATGGAGAGAGAGAGAGAGAGAGAGAGAGAGAGGAAGGGGCTGTGGGTTTTCACTTTGGGTAGCCGTGCCAAGCTCAGCAGAGGTTTGATCAATGTAATTGCAGGGAATATGACCGTAATTAGTCTCATAGAATTAGAGGGAGGAGGCAGAGAAGCTAAATAACCTCCAGGCCTTCCAGCGCATTTGAAAACCTCAGGAATTTAAAATGGGGAGTATGAAAGCAAGAGACCCACTCTGGGGTTTTATTAACCTACAGAAGTATTTTCTGTCTCTCTCTCTCTCTCCCTATCTTTTTCTGTCACTCTCCTCCCCCTCCCCCCCCCCCCCCCCCCCCCCCCCCCCCCCCCTCCCTCCCTCCCTCTCTCCTCTCTCTCTCTCTCTCTCTCTCTCTCTCTCTCTCTCTCTCTCTCTCTCTCTCTCTCTCTCTCTCTCTCTCTCTCTCTCTATATATATATATACACCTTTTCCTTCTCTCCTCAATGCCACCTTATTTAGATATCACAGCCCTGGCAACCAGACACTAGAATGCAAAAATGTCCAAAAATACAATGAAGGAATCCATTAAGACAATTGAAATATTTAAAGTGCATAATAAAACATATTTTTTCTTCTTACAGTGGTGTAATCCTGCTGATCGGAGCTATTGCGCACCCAAAGCACACGACTCAATCCTGGAGTAGGACTGATGACGCAGCACACATGATTCCTACTAGAAAGCCATTTACTGAAGGTCATTTTGGCTGGTGCCTGCCTCACCCTACTCTCACACATATTCATCCAAATCAACTCAAACACTTCAAAATCCAAAAGACAAAACAAGGTCGATAGTTGGATTTAAAAATCCACATTTTTTTTAATTCTTGCACCGTCCAGAATGGGCAGAAATGGGCGAGAGGACTGGAAAATACCGGGGGCCTGAACGAGTAAATCTGACTGTTTTTTTTATATCTGCAGTGTGACTGCTCTAGACACATATTAAACCCGGGGGCTGCTTTCATTTTATGAGCTAATAGCTAACTAACGCTACCGGCAGCTAGCTAAGTAACTGCGTCCGGCTTGAGGCACGTCTGTCTCGGTCTGGGCAGGAGGCTGGCCAGCTGAGAAGTATAGCGGCAAACACTTTTCCAACCCTAGCTTTCCTCCAAACCTTACACGGAACTTATCGACAATTAGCAGTTGCTAACGCTACCTGCCAAATAAAGTGTCAGGTTGCCTTGAGGACAGTTTAGAAAAGGAGAGAGTCTTTATCTGGTGTTCGAGGGTGTTTAGACAGTACGCTCGCGACCATTCGTTTAGTTTAGAATAAAATAAACGCCGTCTGAAAGGCCATTGAACTATCGTCAGAGTAAAAGTGGATAAGTTCACTTTAAATCATAAACATCTAGATACAGATATGCAGGATAAGATATAATGTTACTAGTACCCATTCCTTAAATTGTCAGCAGCCATATTTCAGCATGGCATGATAATAATAATCTACGCCTTTCACTATAAACTTACGTCTCTCCAATAAGATAAGTTATTTTATGGTGCGAGGCAATGAAAAAAACATCATCTGCCAGTGCCAAGCAGACCCTACATGGTCCGCTGACTTTGAAAACATAATTTTACTGTGGTTTCCTGTACTTTTCACTTCTAATGAACGTCAACATATTACAAGCACATTTAGAGCAGGCCGCTGTGCCCGACGGTTTATAATAATTATCCCAAAGCTGTGATCCTCCACTGGGTCCTCACCAAGCGAAGTGGAGGCCATTTTGGAGATGACAAGGTGTTCCTCACCCTGGAGAGAGATGGAGGTGCTGAGAGGGTGTAGAGATAATAATGCAAGTGTCTGCAAAAAGGACTTTGCTGATATGAATGTGACGAATGCCTTTGTGGGTGATTTGATCATCTCTCTCTCTCTCTCTCTCTCTCTCTCTGCATGAACAGAAGATAGCTAATCATGCTTGTTGGCTGGCTGCAGAGGTGTGTGTGTGTGTGTGTGTGTGTGTGTGTGTGTGTGTGTCAGCTGGCTGCAGAGGTGTGTGTGTGTGTGTGTGTGTCAGTGTGAGCATTGGCAGGATGCGCTGTGTAGAAAACAACACCATCTGTTTCAGCGCCACTCTGGAGCCTTCCTCTCTAGTTTCTGTCTCCAGCAAAATAACCAATACTGGCAGGTCATGGTTTCAATTAGCAATTACAGAACGCAACAGACGGAGAGAGAACCAGGGATGGAGAGATTGGAGAGAAAATAAGGGAAAGGAAGGGATGGCAGAGAAACGGGGGAAAAAAGAGTGAGACGAAGGATTGGGGGAGAACGGAGGAGAAAGAGAGAGAGGGACGAAAGGGAGAGGAAAAAAAATAGAAAAAGGGATGGGGAAAAACAAGGAATATAGGGGTGGGGGTCGTGCATACAAGTCTTAACCCAATAAAATAAATGAAAGGGAATAAAAGCATGACTTGGCAAGTGCAAAAAGAGCCACAGATTCCAAAAGCTAAACTTTACAATGTTGTTCCATCAATAGCCTTCCAGAACTCCAGACCCCCTAAAAAAACAACAAGATTGAGTCCAAGAGAGATAAAAGTCTTAATTATGCCTCACTTTGAATAATAGAGAAATTACCCCTGATCATTTTTTTTTTAAAGGGCCTGGAGGAAGGTCCCAGCAGACCAACCAGGGAGCGATCCAACACGGCCAGCCAGCCAGCTCCATCTGGGTCTGTGCCGGTCCTAAAACTCTGGAGAGCGGCCCTGGCATGTCCGAGTCAGAACCCGTTATTTGTATTATTATTATTATTATTATTATTATTATTATGAAGCCACCATAGGAAACAGCCTCTCCAGTGGTGAAACCAGGAGCTAGGGAGGTCTGGGAGGTCTGTAAGGATGACGGAGGTGGAAACACCTACAACTTCCGACCATACACTTCATGGTTACTTCATCTGGCCTCTGAGGGCTACTCCTACGGTAGCTTTATAGCAGAGCAAGCCAGGGCCTCCATGAGGTATCTGCTATGGATGAAGGCCGTCAGACAAGTACTGTCTCCACAGCGCAATAAAGAAGCCGAGTGCAGCGTCTGTTAAGCAGAGACAATTTCAATTCACGTTCGCTGCGTCCCAAATCGCATACTCATACTTTTTTTACTTTTAGTTCGTACTGCCGCTGTCCTTACAAAGTATGCACTGTGGCACGCAGGGCTTTCAGTTGAGACAGACAACTTCGTCACAGCATTACGCCACAAACTTGAACCTTCTTGCTCTTACATCCATCTCAGTCCGTAGCGCAAAATTCGAAAATGGTTGGTGCTGCATGTTTGCACTGGCGTCTGTTGTTGCTCAATCGGGGTGGCTCAGTCGATGTGACGTGTCTTCCGCTTTGCAAAGGATTGTGGGTCAGAAGAGCCCGAAAAGCATGCTGGCTTGCATTCTTTTAAATGCGACCGAATATAGAAGGACATCCTGGTATTTTTGGCATACTGGATTTGACAAACTAAATAGGATGCTAGTATGGGAATTGAGACACAGCCGTTGGATTTTACATATTAAATAGGATGCTAGTATGGGTACTGTCTTTTATTTTTGTTTAATAACGCAGCCAGTTATTACACGCTGTCTCTATAGTATTATGAATTGCTGTCTCTGCACCAGATCACCAATCACCACTTCTGTCAAAGCAGCAATCACAGTCACTGCAGGCCTCCCTGATCATATCCATATTGAGTATGTATTTCAGGCCTCCCTGGTCCTATACGGATTGAGTATATATTTCTGATCAGGGCAGGCGTGGACCCCCTGCGGGCCTCTCTGTGCGTGACACTAATCTAAGCTGTCTATCTGGAGCGGAGCGAGTGCAGGCAGAGGGTGGGGGGGGGGGGGGTCTGGCAGGCGACTGGGTGTCCCATTCTTTTCTACGCCTGGCCTGGCGGGAAGTCTGGGGGGGACGGGGGGGGGGGGACGTCTAGAGAGCTGGACGCGCGGTGTTTGGGTTACAACGGCAGCCATGTTAATGAGGTGTCTCCGCGGAGACAACCTGAGGAAAGGAGCGCCCCTGAGAGTCTGGTTACGCCGCCCCCCCTCTCTCTGTGTGTGTGTGTGTGTGTGTGTGTGTGTGTGTGTGCGTGCGGGCGGGCGGACGGGCCGCGCAGACAGCCAGCCTCGCGGATAGAATGTCTTGGGCGCGCTCCTTTTTTCGAGGTTCCCCCCCGGAGAGCGCAGGGGGCTGTCACTCAAACGCACAGCCTCTGCTTCGCCGACCTGAGGGGGGGATCCGACTCCGTTAGCGAAAACACCGCTGGCCCACCTGCTTTAAGATTCATGCGTTCACGCTCACCCGTCGCTAGCGCGGGGGATGGGCTGAAAGCCGAGCACACGGCGTGGCAAGGACGGACGTTTATTGGGAGAGAGAAGGCAGGCTCCACTGAAGAAATACACAGCGGACCTTTCAACAAACAGTGGGATTTACTGCTTTCATTATTTCAATTTAGAAAATTTGGATTTCTCCAAATCGAAAGAGGCCTTTTCGTCGTTTCCCACGAAACAGAAACAAATACGAGAGTTTGAGTGACATCTGACGGTCCTTGTTGTTGTTATTGCGCCGGAATATGAAAGCTGCCACTGGGAGAGCATGGCGCCGGGCCGCGCCACGTCACATCCCATGGCTAACATCATTACCGCCTTCACACCGCGTGGCTCCGCTGGTGCTGGGGCTGCTGCGCTCCAGCAAAAGGGCTTCCAGAGCTGCTGTCAGCTGGCTTCTATCCGCCACTGCCAGTGACAAGGGGAGACATTTACTTCAGAGCTGACCTGCTAATGGAACCCTTAGAGACACACTGTACAGCGAAGAAAGAACGGCATGCTGGCTGACTGGCTGGCTGGCTGGCTGGCTGGCTGGCTGGCTGGCTGGCTGGCTGGCTGGCTGGCTCTGACTGACTGACTGACTGACTGACTGACTGACTGACTGACTGACTGGCTGAAGGATAGATATGTAGAATGAATGAGTATATGATCTAGAGACTGATTGCCAGGCACACTTATTGAATAACTAACTGGCATGCTTGGCTTGTGAGGTTGGCCAGCCAACTGGAATGGCTGATATGCTTGACAAGCAAGGACAGCTTTTCAAAGCAAGGCAAAACTCGGTGCACTATTCACCTGCAGCAAATCCCCTGCATCACCCCCTCGGACAAGATACATAGTTTCCACTCAATGTTAAAGGCAACGATTCAAGTACAAGGAACGCGATGTATTTAGCCCCATGCTTTCCATGCAGAGCGTACATTGAGGGTTTTACAGTTGAAAAATGGACAATGTGAGACTGGGTGTCTTGAGGGGGGGAGGGCATGCTGTGGGCCTACTGCTGATCAATGGCCTAAAGACGGACATGACAAGCGGCTACTCCGTTCTTTTATTGCCTCAGAAAGAATCAGGAGAATGCTTACTAACCCACCCCGCTGCATAGGGGTGGGGGGCTAATCTATTCTAGAACACAGCGGTGTTTTGAGTGGCATGCCAGCGGTTATCCCCCCTCAACATAAGACGCGACGCTGAAGAAACAACTCCGTCATGCTACAGAACGTCATCATGTTACAGTTAAACTCCCGTGAGAGCACCTTTGGAGCTGGAAAGACCGATTTAAGATGTCATCTCACATGACTCTCAAACGTTGTAACCACAAAGGATGTTGCTGGTGTAGACTTAACTCACTCTGCGGTTAAAATAATGACAGCCAACGTATATAACTTGTCTGGATGTGAGCGTGCCCCCATGGGCTTTTCAGACGCAGTCTACGTCTGTGTCCAGGTTTGTCCGTATGTGCACAGGTATTAGGAGGGAATGCAAGACACATGCAGACGCTGTACATGCGTCATGCACACACAGCATTTTTCCACAGCGTTTCAACAGTGTGCAGACTTTGCCCTGCGTGGTAATGATAATAATAATAATAATAATAATTCATTTGATTTATTTAGCGCTTTTCAAAAACCCAAAGCACTACACCATTGAGGAGGTGGCCGTTTCACTCAAGAGCAAGCAGCGCAACACGTCTCCACATACGGAAATGATGATTGGAACATTTGATACACTGCGTTCCCGAGGAACGCTCTGGCGTTAGGGCACATTTGGAAATGATTGCTTGGCCGAATACCCCCCCCCCCTCCCCCTCCCGCTCCAGAGTCACAGACACGCACCCAAAGCCGATACCCCGCTGGTCGACGGTTAGACCCCCCCCACGTAAGAGAGCAGCACCGTAGAGTTAAGCCACGGAGCTCTCCCTTTCCCATGCGGTACGCCGGCTTAAACCCCAACGTCTGGACCGGGTCCGTTTT